>CAUYPK010164710.1:0-82098 GCA_963574355.1 Loris lydekkerianus | reverse complement strand
TATACTGAGGGTGGCGGGTTCAAACCCAGCCCCGGCCAAACTGCAACAAAAAAATAGCCGGGCATTGTGGCGGGTGCCTGTAGTCCCAGCTACTCAAGAGGCTGAGGCAAGAGAATTGCCTAAGCCCAGGAGTTGGAGGTTGCTGGCAATTATGGCACTCTACCATGGGCAATAAAGTAAGACTCTGTCTCTACAAAAAAAAATATAATAAAATAAATAAAAAATAAAAATATTAAAAAAAGTTGCTGGGTGTTGCAGCAGGCGCCTGTAGTCCCAGCTACTTAGGAGGCTGAGACAAGAGTTCTCGCTCATGTCCAAGAGTTGGCAGTTGCTGTGAGCTGTGACGCCACAGCACTCTACCAAGGGTGACGTAGTGAGACTCTGTCTCAAAAAATAAATAAAAATGAAAACTGAGGCAAGAGGATCACTTGAGCCCAAGAGTTTGAGGTTGTTGTGAGCTGTGACGCCACAGCACCCTACCAAGGGTGACAAAGTGAGACTCTGCCTCAAAACAAACAAAAAATGCTATTGGTAAGTGAACAGTGCTCACCTGGAGGTGAGTCTCTAGATGCAAATGCAGCTCTCTGACCTTGACCTCAGCCAGGTCAACACATTTGCCAATGACACGAATGAAGACCAGGAAGGCCTGTGACCCGATAAACACAACTGGGGTGTGAAACCCCAGTTGGTGGCAGGCTAGAACAATGAGTTGAGTGACACAGATGAAACTGAACAGGACTACTAAATACAGAGTCCAGCAATCAGGTGACTGAGATGTCCCAGACACTCTGTGTTAGCTGGCTGCTGACGACGCCATGGGACAAAAGCCATCATGACCCTGGTCCTCATCTGGGTGGAGTGATGAAGTAGCCTCCAGCCCTTTGTGGCCATAGTGGGTGTCTAGGAGGAGGGCAGAAAGGTGGGGAGGGGTCTGAGGTTCATATTTGTGAAGAACAGTTGATGGAACCCGACATGTTTACCTGGGGGAAGAGACGCAAGAGCAAACTCATTGACCACCAGTGGCTAGTCAGCTGGTCAGGGAGATGGCTCCCCTCCAGAGGAAAGAACGAGGGGAAGGAAGCTTCCAAGAGGCAGATTTCAACTTAATACAATGAAGGAAAGGAACAGCATGATGCACTGAGAGTCCCCTGGGCACCACCAACTCAGAGCACCATCTCATCCCACCCTCCAAAGAGTCTACCTATGCCTGAGTACAAACTGCCTGGTCGCACAACCCAGACAATGGGGAGTCACTGTTCTGTCTACACAGGAGCAAGGCATTGCGTGGGAGGCAGTGCTGGGGAAGCTGGAGCCGGGGACACCCCCCACCCCCGGAAAGAGCTCCCCCGAGTCTGTGTTTGCACAGCAAAAGTGGGATGTGACCCAGGAGAGCAGCCATCCTTTGTCCGACTTGTGCGTGGAGCTGGAGTAGACCCAGCACTGGCTGAGAGGAAGGGAGCTCTACTGGAAACAGCCTGCAGACAGCTCAGAGGGGGCAGAGAGGGTGCTGGAAAGGGGGACAGTGGGAACCCAGCAGGGGGGAAGCTGCCAATACATCAGGAAAAGGGAGGGAGCCAGGGGAGGTGGAGTGGCACCTGGCTGCCTAGAAAAGGGTTTGCCAGCAGCAGGTCTCTGAGCCTCAGTTTCCCTCTCTGTTGTGAGGATACAGGAAGCAGAGGGTGTACAAGCCCTAGGTCATTCCTGCAACAAACATGAGCATGCTTTAAAGGGAGCACCCCAGCTCTGTGTGCTCCTGGAGACCAAAGAAGAAACGCTGGGGAGGTCAGGGCATCTTGGGAAAGGACAGTTTCTTCCCGAAAGCAGCATTCATTCACTCACTCACTGTTTACGGTGTTGGTTTCAAACCACCTGATGAGACAGCAGACAGATCTGCAGCACTGACCCTTAAGGCCAGTGAGGAAATGCTCTGGGGCTTGAGCCTAAACAGGCTGGCAGAGGCCTGGGCCCCAGGGAAGCCAAGCAGGGGGGCCGTTTGCATGACTACTGAGTGCTGACAAGGCCCCTGGTGAGGGCACATGGCTGGGGGCAGCCAGCAGGGTCGGAGACCTTGGCAGTGGTTGCCAGCTTTGCAGACAGTGGGGAATTCTTAAGGAGTGTCCAGCACTCCTGGAAAACTCTGCAGGCTGTGGGCAGAGCTGGCAGAGGGCAGATTTTGCTGGCCCGAGCGCTCCAGAGCAGGACTCCCTGGGCTGACTACTGTGGGGTGCGCACCCTCCTCTCTCAAGGGCCCTCTCTGGCCTGGGGCCTCAGCTGCTATCCCAGCCTCTGGGAGGGAGAGCGCCCAGTCACCCCATGAGTCACTGTGCCCACTTCCTGCCACATGGAACCCGTGGCTGAGTCACCAGCCCCCCCAAAGGGAAAGACTGGCCGCAAGGCCGGAAAGCTGGAGCCCGATAGTGGCCACTGAGCCTGGGGGGCGCCTGGTAGCACAGTGCCCCTGCCCCTTCTCCAAGCACTGAGGCCCTCCACCACCAGAAGGGCTCTTTGCTGGTATTCCCCCCAGCAAGGATGGCCGTGGCATATCTTTAGAAACAAAACAGAAAACCCAACTTTTTCTTTTGAAATAATTTCAGGCTTACAAAAAAGTTGCAAAAATACTGCAAAGAATTCCCGGATGCCCTTCACTCAGATTCCCCAAATGTGAACATTTTACCACATTTGCATGATTTTATCTCTCCCCTCTCCGTTTTTTTCCTTAGACATTTGAATGTATGTGTAAGTCACAACATGATGCCTCTTTATCCCCAAAGTACTTCAGTGTGAGTGTCCTAAAATGAGGCTGTTTTCTTACAGAATCACAGTACAATGACCAACTCCAGAAAAGGTACATCAAAATAGACATTTTTTTTTTTGAGACAGAGTCTCACAGTAGAGTTATGTGACGTCACAGCTCACAGCAACCTCCAACTCTTGGGCTTAAGGGATTCTCTTGCCTCAGCCTCCTGACTAGCTGGGACTACAGGCGCCCACCACAATGCCCAGGTATTTTTTGTTGCAGTTGTCATTGTTTTAGCTAGCCCAGGCCAAGTTTGAAGCTGCCAGCCTCAGTGTATGTGTCTGGCGCTGTAACCACTGTGCTACAGGTGCTGAGCCCACAATAGATACTTTTTTTTTTTTGAGACAGAGCCTCAAGCTGTCACTTTGGATAGAGTGCTGTGGCATCACAGTTCACAGCAACCTCCAATTCCTGGGCTCAAGCGATTCTCCTGCCTTTGCCTCCCAAGTAGCTGGGACTACAGGCGCCTGCCACAACGCCTGGCTATTTTTTGGTTGCCGTCGTCATTTTTGTTTGTCGGGCCGGGCTGGATTTGAACCGGCCAGCTCAGGTGTATGTGGCTGACACCTTAGCCACTTGAGCCACAGGCACCGAGCCACAATAGATACTTTTTATGTGACCTTACCTGTTCCTAGGGCCAGGCATGTGGGTGCCCACTGCTGTCCCTGAGCCTGAGACCACTCAGCATCAGTGAGGGCTAGCGTGTTAATGCTCTGTGGGGTGAACTTGGACTAACAGGGGATGGGAGCTGTGGATGAATTCTGCCTCCCTCCTGGCACCTGTCCTCAAATCCAGTTTATTCCATCTATTGAAAGACATCCTAGGAGACAGCAATCAACACTCAGATGGTGGCCTTATGCTTGGAGTTTTATGCTCTGCAGTCACCTTCAAGTTCTTAATCATTTTATCTTTTTTTTTTTTTTTTTTTTTTGAGACAGAGTCTCACTTTGTTGCTTACAGCAAGCTCAAACTCTTGGGCTTAAGCTATTCTCTTGCCTCAGCCGCCCTAGTAGCTGGGACTACAGGCATCCACCACAATGCCTGGCTATTTTTGGGTTGTAGTTGTCGTTGTTTGGTGGGCCCAGACGGGATACAAACCCGCCAGCTATGGTATACGTGGCTGGTGTCCTAGCCACTGAGCTACAGGCGCTGAGTCCATTTTATCTTTCAGTTCATGAAGGGAGGAGGTGTGTGCCGTGGGCTTGGAGCATAGGCTCCCAGGAGGTCCAGCCTCCTGCCTTCTGGACACATGTTCTCAGGCACCAGTTTCCTATCCTCATACCACAAACCTGCCACCCTCTCCTGTTGGTGGTGGGTACAGGTGAAGGGAGGTTGGACACCATGCACCTTTGAGGCAGGTCATTGTTATCCCCATGTGCAGAGGGGGGCTGGGCTAGAGGGAAGTTCACTCCTTGCCCCACAACTTTGCTCACCTCACGCTGTTCTTGCACACTGCATGGAGACCGCAAATGCCTGGGGGTCTGGCTGTCTGGCTGTCTGCCTGCCGGAGCCAACCAAACAATCACAACAGGTCATACCTTCTTCACTCCTGGAGCCACTTGCCACGCAAACCCAGAGCACGTTATAGGCATCCCCTGCAGGAGATACCATTATTCTGCTACTCATTTCACAGATGGTGTAACCAAGTGTCAGAGAGATTAACCCACTGGTTTAAATTCAGTTCTCCTGGCTCCAAAGCCAAAACTCTAACTCAGACATTAATTTGGCTGTTCATAAAATCTTGTCTGTGACCTTCCGGAAACGGGGTAATTGATCTATTTCTTTGAGCCACACAGGGACTGCGGACGTAGGAAAAGGTGCTGGATGTGGACTTGGGAGTTAGGTATAGTGAGGACACTGAGAGTGACGCTGGCACCTTGGCCAGGTGGGCCTAGGACAGGCTCTTTGCCATGGCCAACTCGGGGCCCAGCCTGGCTCTTCTCGTGGCCCAGTTCCATGAGCAGGGAAATCAGGTCTGAGTCATCCAAGAGCTAGATGGGAGTCCCTGTCCCTGGCTCCCAGCAAAACTCCACCAACTTCTTAGCTTGCCCCACCCTCTTCCCTGAAATAAATCAAAGAAGTTTTAAACTGGGAAGGAAGTCACCTAATCCAAACTCTTCAGTTTGCAAATGGAGGGCTTGGGGTTCCAACAGGGGTCCCTGGGGGATTAGAAAATGCCTGGGCTTGCCTCCTGGGAGGAATTCTGTCTCTGCTGCCAAATTCCTGCAAGTCCTGGGCCAGTTAACCTCTCTGAGTTGGAACATCCTCCTAAATGGAGCTGTTCATAGTAGTATTTTGCCCAAAGAACCTCTGAGAGCGGGAAATACAGGTGTGTTTCAGTGAGAGCGCCCACTGAATGAATGCTTATGACTCTGTGTGGGCCAAATAATTGTTGTCTGGACAAATCTTGCAGAGAGGCACTATTAGAATCCCCACTTCACTGAGCATTAACAGAAGCTCAGAGAGGTTAAGTAATCTATCTACTAGATTACAGAGCAGAGCCATTGCCTTCCCCACGGGGTGCCAGCCACAGAGGAGCAGCCAGCCCCACGCCTGCTGCCCGCCCGGGGCTCCCAGAGTCCCAGGCTGCAGCCGTCCAGCCCTGGGGAGCCAGAGGAGCTGAGAGGAGCAAGGAAGCCGACCTCCTCCAGATAAACAAAGCACTTCCTCCCCAAAGCCCGAGCCCAGAAGGAGGAGTTGCCGCACACACCACTGTTTATAGAGACAGATGTTTGGGACGGAAAAAGAGAGACAGCCCTCCCCCATCCCCATGGAGACGGAGGAAGTTTGCAAGTCGGGCAGCAGCGACTGGAATTGAAAAGGGAGAAGGGGAAGAAGGGAGGGAGCCAGGTCTGACCCACAGAAATCAGTGTGACATTTTCAGACGCTGGTGCCTAACAAAGGGGCGTTGCCAAGGCAACAGGGCCTGCCGGCACAGGGCTGCCAGTCCCAACTGGACCTGGGGCCAGAGGCAGGGAGGTGGCAAGGAGATAAGTGAGAACACGTGGGAGGGCACTGAATACCGTGAAGAGCCAGTAAATAAGCAACACACTCCAGGGGCCTCTTGGCGGGCTTCCCCTCAGGGTCTGGGTTATTGCTGCCCCTTCCTCTCCCCTCCCCCATCCCACCCTCTTTAGTTCCTCCTCCCCCTCTCTGTGCCCTTCCATCCTTCCTCCCTCTCTCCCTTTCTCTCTCTCTTCCCTCCCTGTCTTCTTTGCTTTTCAGTGTTCCACAGTCGCCTCTACCCCCAGCCTAGGAAATGGGTCCCCATCCTGCTGGTAACAGTTGGCAGATAGCTCTGAGCTTTCCAGTACCGGCGGCTGCTTTTGGCAACAGAGTGAGGCCCCCCAGAGGGACCCAGCAAGGCCACGTTCACTGTCTGGCTGCAGACAGGGGAAAGGAGAGAGGAAGGGCTCTGGGTCCTTGGGATTCCTGGGCTCACTCCTCCAGAGGCCATCTGGACACTGTCCCCTCAAGCCCCTGGATGAGAGCTGATGGCCTCTGATGTTGGTGTCATCGTCACCCCATCACCCCGAGGCTGTGATGTCCACTGTGGGATCATGCTGCCCTGTGACTTCCCTTGCCCCCCTCACCAGAACCCTGAGCTCCTACAGCTCAGAGAGATGAGCTGCTGTCCCTCCTGCCTCCCTTCAGGGGATGGGGAAGGGGGGGGACTTCTGATGACCTCTGGCCGGGTGATGGGAATCCCTGAAGCCAGGATGTTCTGTGGGAAAGAGCTACAGAGAGTGATGGGCTGAGTGACCCCGGTACTGGGGTCACTGCCTCCAGGCTGAAGGAGGGGTCTGTCCCATACCCCCAGCCTCAGAAATCTCCCAAGAGGCCCCATGGTGGGAAGGCAGACCACAGCCGGACCATGGGACCGTGTTGATCCAGCCCCCGCCCTCATCTCCTCCCCTGGAGTGTGCCTCAACTTCCAGGCTGAGGCTGGGAGCAGGGAGGTGTTGGGGGCCATCTCCTCTGACTTGGGGAGATAGGAACACTTGATAGAGAAAGAGGGGTTGGCAGCTGAGTGGAGCAGGGCTGAGGGAGGACACAGGGGACCAGTGGGCAGCTGGAGGCAGGGGGCTTGGAAGGACCGCCCAGGAGGGCTGGGCTGCTGACTGCAGACCCAGGGGCAGGTTCACTGTCTTTCACCCTGGGGCTGGGATTGCTGAGAAGGCAGGACTCCAAAGAGCAGGCATCCTAACTCAGCCCTAGAAATGACTCACAAAACACGCCACTCCACAGAGGCCAATGGGAGCAGCCATTAGCTCCCAAGCAAGCCTGCGACCAAGGATAGAAGGCAGGCTGGGCCTCCCTGACCCCTGGCGACCCCTGGAGCAGCTGAGTCCCCCATCCTCATCCCAACAGAGGCCTTGCTGCCCAGAAGCTCAGGAAACAGCATGCAGCTCAATTCTTGCCTCTGCCTCAGCTCGCTGGGTAACACTGGACAGGTTAAACTCTCTTGGCCACACCGAACCCTGTCTGCAAAATGGGATCATAGTTATGCCTTACTCAGGTGTTGTGAAGAACGAAAGAGACAGCGTATGCGTAGGAAGCATAATCTACAGTGACTGAGCTCGCTCGACTGTGTGGGAAAGAGGTTACTGGGGCTGGGGCGTGTGGGCGTCCTGGCCAAGTGCTCACCTGGTTGGAGGAGGAGTTTACCCTGGGGCCCAGCACAGGGGTCAGCCAACCCCTAACCACAGGCCAAACCCAGCCTGCTGCCTGTTTTGTTTTTGTACTTCTTATGAACAAAGAATGATTTTTACATTTTCAAATGGTTGAAAAACAAATCCAAAGAAAAGGACTATTTCGTAATGTGCAGCTTACATGAATTTCAAGTTTCAGTGTTCATAAGTAGTGCTATTGGAACCAGCCACATGGCTGCCCTCTCACTAAGCTGAGACTAAAATATTTATTACCTGGCCCTTTTCAGAAAAAGTTTGCTGCCCCTCTGGCCTCAGGGAAGCACATGCACAGGCCAGTGGGCAAGAGACAGTGGAACTTCCTGGGCATCGGCCAGAGCCCACCATGGTGGGATTAGAGAGCTGGGGAAGGGTGTGTTGGCAGTGAGCAGGGGGCAGGCTGCAGCAGCCACCTTGTCTTGGTACCAAGGAGGGTCCTTGTGATTCCCACCCAGGAGAGGACCGAGCAAGGGTGGGTGGGCTCTGTCTAGTTGCCACCAGCCAGGTGCCACCTTGCACAAGCCTCCCAGGCAAAGGTAGAGGAGTGGAGGGCACAGGAAGGAGCAAGTGTTCCCACTACCCTACCTGCTCAGGAAGCCAGGAGCACGGGCAGGGCAGGGGAGGTTTGGACAGTAGCACATTTCTGCTCTGTCCAGTGACACTGGGTGAATTCCCTCTCTCTTCTTCTTTTTTTTTTTTTTAAACAGGATTCTATTTATTTATTTATTTAGTTGTTGCAGTTTTGGCCAGGGCCAGGTTTGAACCTGCCACCCTCGGTATATGGGTCCAGTGCCCTCCCTGAGCTACAGGCGCCGCCCCTCCCTCTCTCTTCTGTGGAGCTGACCATCCCTTCCTTCCCCCAAGAAGCCAAGACAGGCCTGGGGGCTGAGGACTAGGGGTTTGGAGATGAGAGTATAAAAAGGTTACTAGGGGCTGCTGTCCCTGGGGTTCTCCCTTCACCTCTGTTCTGCCCTGTGACATAGCAGATGGAAGGCAGTCCCCAGGGGAGCCTGGAGCAGGCCCATATCTAGCCAAGGGGCACTGAGGTCACAGCTGGGCCCCACATGGCCTGCTGGGAGGGGGAGGAGCCGCAGCCAAATAGGATGAGGAGCTACAGAGCTTTCAGGAGACACCCGGGAAATTGGTGTTCACAGCTGTCCTAACATGCTGGGGGTTGGAGGGCTTTCCACTGGTCAGTGGTCAGGCTGGGGCCCTTTTTGAGACTGGAGAGGAGACGTGGACTCTGCAGGGTGGTTTCTTCCCTGGTCAGTGGTCAGGCTGGGGTCCTTTTCAAGACTGGAAGGGAGGCATGGACTCTGGGGGACCCCCCCCCAACCTGCACACTGAGGGCTGGGGCTGCTTCCCATTCTTCTCTGAGGTCCCTGTGTCTCTGGGAAGCGCCCTAAGGACTGGGCCCCCCAGGCCATCCCTGGGCTATCTCAAGCACCTCCAGCTCCCCAAAGGTAGGGTGCAATTTCCGAGTGGAGGAGAAAGGGAGTGAGGCAGGGTCTCCACTCTCACCCTCTCAGGCTTTTGTGGCTGTTTGCTCACGTGCTGGGTGTCCCTGTCTGGAAGATAGACAGGCAGGGATGGCACCTGAGTGGGTGCTGGAGGCCAGCTGGGCCGGTTGAGGTGTGAAGTCAGAGGATCAGGCACAGGTGCAGGTGTGACAAACAGTCCCTCCTTCCCTCAGCTGTCAGGGCACAGGCTGAGGGCTTGCTGGAGCCTCCTGCCAGCCAGGCCTGCAGGGGCTCCCCCTATTTCTCCCTCTGGCCTCCTAGCACCACTGCTGTAGGGTGAGGGACCTGAATCTCAGCCTGAAACCCTCCCTCCTCCTCCTCCCTGGCCCAGGCTGCAGGGATCTCCCCAGGTGCTGGGAGGCCTCCCTCCACAGGCCCAAGGCTCCTCCTCTGGCAACCATGGCTAACTTGGCTCCCACACCCACCTCCCACCATCCTGGGTCTAAAATCCAGAGTGCTCAAGTTCCAGATGTGGCCTCCCTCTGCAATGCCTCTACCAGCCAGGGTCCCACCCCTGCCCTCTCCCACCCCACCCTCCCTCTCCTAACTTCCTAAAGCTCCTCCCCGCAATGCCTGTAAATCACCACCGGGATCCCAAGCCCAGCTCCACCCTGAATCTCCACCCCAACTCTCCCAACTCTGAGAATACAAGTGCTGGCCCGGCTCTGCCAAGCCTCCACCTGGTCCAAGCACCTGTGCTCTGGTAAACACACACACAAACGCGCACGCACACTCACATGTGGAAGCACACCGTGTTCACACATCCTCACTCCATGCACACACGTGTGCACATACGCACAACCACACGCATGCACATGCCCATTCACATTCTCACAGATGTGACACCCACATGCCCACACTCATAGCACACACACTCTTGCACTATCTGGTCAGTTTCACCCCCAAGATTATAACTTGGTGTCACCATTAGCCAGCACCTCAATCCAAACCCTCAGGTCAGTTACACTTTTCTGCTCCCCAGAACTGGCAGCCAACTAAGGCTTCACTTTCCACAGCCGAGCTTTAAAAAAAACCCAATTGCCTATTACTATCGGATATTAGTTAATGATGGGGGAGCGGCAGGGGAGAAATCCCAGCCCACAAGGCTCAGTTTCACTGGGAAAGGGACTTTCCTTAGAAGGAACCAAGACGTCTTGTATCAGCTCTTAACGATTTGGGAAAGGAAGCTAAATAGCTCTTTACTGTAATCCGAACAACTAAATTATTCATTGAGAGCTCCAGACAGAGATTGGACAGTGACCGGAGAGACAAGGGACCCCAGCCCAGCCCCATGACCCAGGAATGTGTCTGTCTCCCCTGGCGCCTGAGGGGTCTGAAAGGTGAGTGGCCCAGGAGCCCCCAGGGAAGAGGAGGGTGAGGGAGACAGAGGAAAAAATCAAAGGGCCTTGGGTGCCCCAGCCCTTAAGAGTCTTGTCCAGATGGGAGGGGGTCACACTGGCTCTGACCAGGGGGACCCCAGATGCCAGGTTCAGAGGTGCCTGGCTCCCCCATACCATCTCCCTCCTGCAGCCTGGAACCTCCGCTGCTGACCCACAGGAGGCTAACTAAGGATATGAGGGAGGGAAGGAGGGGACAAAATGAGTTTGTCTCTCAAATTCAAAACAGCCGGGTTCCACTCTCCTTCACGCCCCGTTCTGGGCCAGGGAGGGGTTGCAGAATGAGGAATTCTTCCCACAACTCCCTTGTCCTGCCTGACCTGCTGGGGATGGAGAATGAGAGCTCAGAGTGAAGTCCCCAACTTCATTGGTTGGGGGCCCAGCTCAGCCAATCCCAGAGGACTGACTGAGGCTCAGGGCACCAAGTGTTGACTTGTCATCTGGACACATTCCTTAGCTCGACCTCTCCCAAGGAGGAAAGGCCCTGGAAATACCAAGGGCATGAATGACCTCACACTCGGAGAGGGATGAGCGCGGTGGGCAGGTGAGGATGGAGGGCGGTGGAGGACAAGTAAGAGGAGAGAGGCCCAGCGGGAGTGTGGGCGGCGCAGACTTTGGAAAGTGCAGCCCTGGGGGCAGCACGTGCTGACTCACCCTCCTGCCTTCAATTTTCCCTGTTTCCTGGGGATTCTCATTTTATTTTCGGGAAAGCTGCCTGCTCTGTGACTAATTTGTTCTTAAACAAACCAAACCCAGGCAGTGGGGAGGCTAGGCGGGGCCTGAGTCACTCTCCGCCCAGGGGGGACCACACCTGGGGGTGGCCGCCTGGCTCTAGGCCTGGGCCTCCCCCTCACTCTCCCAAGGGCCCCTCAGCCCTGACCTGAAGATGACTCCAACACTCCTCAGAGATCCAGCATCCACCCCTGAGAGGGACACCCTGGGCTGCAAAGGATCCCAGGCTGCTGAGTGAGCTCCTTGGTTGTTCACTGCCTAAAACAGTGCCTGGCACAGAGTCAATACTTAGTAAATGTTTGTTGACTGACTGACTGACTGGCTTTTTGATTCCTTACTCTTCCCTCCCACTAAGTCCTTGAACCATTCCTCTCCCACTGCCCCTCAGCTGTGTGACATGTACTTTACTAATGACTACACTTTCCTGGAACCATAATCTATACCGGACACCAGGATAAATGGGTTCTTTCTCTGAATCTGCATGACCATTGCAGGACCCTGCCTGGCCCCTGGGGGTGTGTTCCTAACCACTTTGCCATTTGGGTTCACTCAGGGCTGTCCATCGCTCAGCCTGTCTGTGCCCACCTGGCCCCAGAGCTGGGCGGGGGCAGGCAGCCTGCAGCCGCCAGGCACTCTGCCCAGCAGGAGGGAGATGCTGCTCCCTCCATTTTACAGAAGAAACTGAGGCTCAGGGCGTCCTGAGGTCACTGGGCCAGTGCAAGATTTGAACCCAGATCTCCAAGCACTCTCCACTCCCTGGCCTGCCTTCTGCTTCCCTCCAGCTGAAGGCGGAGGAGACCCAGAAGACAGCTCATCCTGGACCTGGAAGGGCAGGGTGATTTGAACACAAAAGGGAAGTGAGGGTGTGTTCTCCAGCCTGGGGGGCATGGCAGGATGTGGCCACTAAACCCTGGTCTCCAAAGTGGGACATGAGCAAGGTAAGTCGATGGCATGTGGAAAGAAACACAATCCCTGGGCTTCTATTTTTTATCTCATCACCTTTAAATTTCAACTTTTATGGATACATAATATATAAGCCCAGTAATAAAGTGCCTCTGGTTTATAAATAAATAAATATACGTGCTCTGAAACCTTTTCCTGAAACGGAAAAAACCGCCCCCCACCCCCACCTCCAGGGCTGCACCCAGGGCACCCTGTAGTAGGTGCCAAGGAACACTTCGCGACTTGGGGGGTCGTCCTCCGGGATTCCGGCCCGCCCCCAGCACCTCCTCCAGGCCGCGGAGCCCACCTGCACCCTCGGCGGGGCGTGGCTGCGGGCCTGGCTCGCGCCTCTGCCTGGGCCTGGCGCGGCGCCACGTTCCACCGGGTGGCCGCGAGGATACCGGGAAGGGAGGCGGTTCGCCCTGCAGCTGTTGGTTACCCGCCCGCGGCTTCCCCGACCGCTCCGGCTCCCTTCTGTCGCCCCCGCCCCGGAGCACAGCGCAGGGAGGTCCTGGGCACCCCACGACTGGACGGGTCCCGGGGGTGGCCCGCGTCCAGGGCGACCCCGGGCCCCAGCCACCGAGCCGGTCCTCGCTCGGGAGCACGTTTCCAGTAAGCGCGAGCGAGCGGAGCGCGGCCGAGTTCCCGACAGCCAGGCCGCGCGCGGGCGCGCAGAGGAGCCCGGGCCGCGCCGCTGCGGCTGCGTCTGCACCGGCGATCAATGCGCGCCCGCGCCGGCCGCCCCAGGCGCCCTTCCTGCCCCCGGGCCCTGCGTGCCCAGCCCTCGCGCCTGGGCCCTGGGCTCCCGCACCCCCGCGCTGGCCGGACTGAGTCTCCAGCAGTCAGTCCACCGGACCTGCAGAGGGCATTGACCTACTGACAGTCCCCCCGTCGGTCGGCGGTCTTAGCAGCAGACACCAGATCCTAGAATTTGGAAGTTGGACCAGCCACCCCTTCTCCCTTAACTAGAACTGCTGTCTGCCACACTCTGCACTTCTTTGTTGTGGGGGAGGGTTCTTTCTTTCTTTTTTTTTATTTTTTAGTATTTTTTTAGGCATCCAACTGATGAGCAGTATTCACTCAGAATGAACTCCTAAAAGAAGCCGGAGGAGCAGGGAAGCTGTAGTCTGGCAGGGATTCGCTCCCCTGAGTACAAAGGCACTGGGCTCTGGGAGGCTGGCAGGGAGGGTGGGGAGAGAAGGGCTTCAGCCTGAAGCGCAGCTCCTGGCCCCCCAGCACCTGGCCCTGGATTTCAGAGGCTGGTGGGGGTGGAGGGAGAGGAGAGATGGAAGGAGGGCGAGGAGAAAGGGTTAGGGGCCTTTAGGAAAGTGCAGGAATGGTGTTCTTCCCTCTCCCTCCGCAGCAGGGAAGTCTGATCTGGGGGGTGGGGGGGGAGCAGATTGAGGGGCTGCAGGGCCTTCTCAACTATCGGGTTAGCTTCAAGCCCAGTCCCTTTCAGGGACCTAATGCAGAAAGAGGTGGAGGGGGCCCCTCCTGGGTCTGTCTGTGGAGAAAGATTCCGAGGCTGTCCAGCCTTCTTAGGGCTCCTCCTCCACTCCCCTGAGGACTGGGGGTGGTGGGCAGCTCTTTCTTCCCCAGGATGGGGAAGAGCCTGGACATCTGGGAGGAAACCCCTCAACCCCACTCTTGGGCTTAATAGGCCGGGCTCCCTCAGTGGGTGGCAGGTGGGAGAGAGTCCAGAGTCAGCCTCAGGCAAGGGGCCTGGCAGGAGGACAGGGCCTACCACTTGGGAGTGGAGGAACCCTAGAGGCCCTCTGGAAGTGGAGGAACTCCTGGCCCCCACACACCACCCAGAGTGTGTGGGGACAGCTGCATCTCCCTGCCCTGAGGATTCTGCCTTGGCCAGCAAGATTCTGTGAGGCGGAATCAAGGGGGCAGAATTAAGAGGAAAAGCAAGAGAGCCATGTGGGTGGTGCTGGAGGAGGTAGATAGGGCTGGTGAAGGTTTGGAGTGTTGGCATGGACAGTGAGAAGGACTGAAAATCCACCTCAGGGGTCCGACAGTGACCTTGTGGGTTGCTGGGCAGTGTTCCCTCGTGGAGGACCCAGCTTCCAGGTCAGCCTTTTCCAGGGGCTGTCCTGCTGCCAGGTGGTGATGGAGAGTCACCCTCCTGCTCCAGGCTTCACTGCTGACTCCACCCCACAGGCATCCATTCACTCACTCCTCCCCCTTGTGGGTGCTGCCACATGGAATTCTTCCACCGAAACTTTACTGAGAGAGTTGTAGATTGGCACCCAGTTGTCAGAAAGACAGAAAGATCTCAGCACACCTTGCTCAGTTCCCTTCCATGGCAACCGTTTCCAAAACCATGGTACAATATCTCAACCAACACGCTGACCCTGACACAATCTGCCAACCTTATTCAGATCTCCACAGTGTCACTGGGACCCATTTGGGTGTGTGCTTACTTTGTATCACCCTGCCACCTGTGTGCCCAAGTGGGCACAGTCAAGGTGCTGAGTGGTTCCAACACACAGGCTCCCTGGAGTTGAGGCACACTTTTATAACCAAGCCCATCTCTCTCTCTCTCTCTCTCTCTCTCTGGCACTCCTATCTCCATCCTCCTCCAGCTCCCCAGCTCTGCTAGCTTGCAGTTTGTTAGTGCCTCAGGCGCCAGGCACCCTGCAGGGGCAGGGGCCCTACTGCTGACATCACCCATCCCAGGCTCACTCAGGACCTGTCCTGCAGCATGTAGAGACTGGGGTACTGGGGCAGGGGTGGAACACAGAGGGAATATGGACAGTGGAAGGGGAAGTTACAAATACTAACTATGGCAGAGTTAAGGACCACCACACACTCTGCCTCTTTCATTACGTTCATCTTTGTTTATGTGAACTAATTTCCTTTTCTTCCTTTCTCTTCCTTATTATTCTACATGAAGTAAATGACCTGGGGCCACCACATAATGCTGTGCAGGTTTGCAAAACTCCAGCAGGGCAATGGGGAGGAAGTTTGTGATACTAGTGATCTCTATGCCTCCGGGGGAACCTGCATGCATTGGGCATGGATGATATTTTTTTTTTTTTTTTTTGAGACAGAGTCTCGCTTTGTCACCCTTGGTAGAGTGCGGTGGCATCATAGCTCACAGCAACTTCAAACTCTTGAGCTCAAGCAATTCTCTTGCCTCAGCCTCCCAAGTAGCTGGGACTACAGGCATTTGCCACACACCTGGCTGTTTTTAGAGATGAGGTCTCACTCTGGCCTTGGTGCCGCATCCTCTGGAACGAAGGAATGCTGTGCCCTCATGTGGCAGAAGGGATGGAAGGGCAAAAAGGGGGCTGAATGCTGTGCAAAGTCTCTTTTATGAAGACTTTGGGCTAGGGGCCTGTAGCTCAAGAGGCTAAGGCACCAGCCACATACATCAGAGCTGGCAAGTTTGATTCCAGCCCGGGCCACCAAACAATGACAACTATAACCAAAAAAGAGCCAGACATTGTGGCGGGCACCTGTAGTCCCAGCTACTTGGGAGGCTGAGGCAAAAGATCACTTGAGCCCAGGAGTTGGAGGTTGCTGTGAGCTGTGACGCCATGACACTGCACCCATGGTGACAGCTTGAGGCTCTGTCGCAAAAAAAAAAAAAAAAAAAAAAGACTTTGACCTAATCACCCCGTAAAGAACCCACCTTTTAATGCTGTTACATTGGCCATTAAGGTTTAACATGTGAATGTTGGGGGATGCACTCAGACCATAGCAGTTGGAAAGCTGGAAACTTTTCCAGACTCCTTTTAGATGTGAATTTTTTGGCTTGGTGCCCGTAGCTCAGTGAGTAGGGTGCCAGCCACATACACCGAAGGTGGCAAGTTCAAGCTCGGCGGGGCCTGCTACACAATGACAACTGCAACCAAAAAATAGCAAGGCATTGTGGTGGGCGCCTATAGTCCCAGCTACTTGGGAGGCTGAGGAAAGAGAACTGCTTAAGCCCAAGAGTTGGAGGTTGCTGTGAGCTGTGACACTATAGCACTCTACCGAAGGTGACATAGTAAGACTCTGTCTCAAAAAAAAGAAAAAATGCCAAAGATGTGAATTCTTTCCAATCAGTGGATGCCCTCTTGAGGGAAGAAAGGTAGATTCCGCAGCGTCTTTCAGCAGCCATGTGGGTATAAGTGAGAGTGCCTGCCCGCAGGGCAGCAGGAGGAAAGCAGATCTGGGAGATGACGTTTCCAGACCTCTCCACTGGCGCATCCATCCCGATCCAACTGTGCCTGAGGCCCAGCGCTAATCCTGTGTGCTTCTGTCCTGTGAGCCAGCAATATAACCCCTGCTAATTGCTTAAGCCACTTTACATTGGCTTCAGACAGTCCTGACTAATAGCTATTAGCTGACCTTGGCCATTTCACTTCTGTGTTCTGTTCAAAGGAAATAATAATACCTACTCATGGGGTTGGTGTGATACCTAAATGAGATAACGAGTTAAAGCGCCTCACTGGGTGTCTGGCACACAGCACGCTTGGGTGTTATACCAGTTATTCTTTTGTAGCAACTGGGTTAGAGCCATGCTAATCAAACGTGTATGCATGACTCAAATGAGACTGTTCCATCTTGTCTGGGAGAAAAACCTAATTATCAGGAAAGCGGCCTTAGCCCTCACCAACATAAAGAACTGGACGGAGACCACCTGGCTCCATGGAGTGAGCGGCCTCATTGAGGAGGCCCACGAGGTGAGAGACTGCAGGTGGCCCCCGGCCAGCAGAAGCCTCGGGCCTCAGTCACACGGCTCCAGGGAAAGGAATCCCATATGTAGCTGGCAGAGTTGGCAGATGACCCTTCCTCAATTGAGCCTCTAGCTAAGAACTCAGCCCAACCGACACCTCCATTGTAGCCTCATGGACTTTCAGCAAAGGACCCAGGAAAGTATTCCCAGACTTCCAACCTGGGGAAACTGAGATAACAGATATGCATGTTGTTTTAGGTCCTAACTTTGTGGTAATTTGGACACAGCATGGAAAACTAACATAGCTTTCTGCAGAGGTCTTGGGTTGCAGAGAAAAGACACTAGAATTCCTTCCTCATGAAGTCAGGGCACAACTTCCCAGATATTCTGGTTACTCTGGCTGTATCACAATTCACCCCAAAACATGGGGTTTGAAGCAATGATCATATACTATCTCTAGTAGTTTCTGTGGGACAGGAATTCGGGAGTGGTTTGGCTGGGTAGTTCTGGCCTGGGGCCTCTCATGAGGCTGCAGTCATCTGAAGGCTTGACTGTGGCTGGCAGATCTGTTTCCAAGGTGGCTCCTCCATGCGGCTGTTGGCTGGAGGCCTCAGCTTTTTACGTGAGCTTCCCTGTGGGGTAGGTTGAGCTTCCTCATGGAGTGGTGCCTGGCTTCCCCAAGAGTAAGAGAGATGAAAGACCAGAAAGGAAAAGGCAAGGATGCATGCCCTTGCCCCCTGAAGTTCCTTGAGTCAGACTGATTTGTCATGAAGGGGTTAGCTGAGGGTACACGTACCAGAGACAGGGGCTCTGTGGCTGTTTAGGAGACTGGCTACCCTCCAGGGAGGCAGTGGAGACAGCCTGCTGGGGTGGGAAGAGGACAAGGGGAGGAAGACTGGGGACCCGGCTCAGGGCATGCCCTGTGGCCCATGAGGTGTGAGGCCATCCCCAGCTCCCTTCCAACCTTGCTCAGCTAGTGGAGAAAATCACTGTCCCAGCCCCATCTCTCCACCAGGCTTTGGGTGTGTACTGATTATATCTCACTCAGGAGCTGGGCTCTGAGGGGGAAGAGGGAGCCCAGGTATTCAAAGAAGGGAGAGTGGTTGCTTCCTGATAACCTGGTGAGCCTTGTTCTGAGCAGATCAAAGATTAGAGAGGGACAGTGACCCTCTCACTCCCTGCAGGACAGGAAAGCAGCAGCTGTCCTGGGACACAGCATGATCTCCAGAGAAAAGAAAGGCCAAGCAGAGCTCTCCAGAAGGGCCCTGGGTGCCCAGGACATGCAGGATTGGCAAAGGAAAGGGAGGGAGACCCCTGGGTAACTTGTCCTCACTGCAGGGTCCCCGATCTTTACTTTCCTCCACTGGAGGGATAGATAGGGAGGCTAATCTCCTCCCTACATTTAGAGACAGGGCACTTAGGCCGGGCCCAGAGGGTTCACATCTGTAATCCCAGCACTCTGGGAGACCAAGGCAGGAGGATTGATTGAGTTCAGGAGTTAAAGACCAGCCTGAGCAAGAGTGAGACCCCATCTCTAATAAAAATAGAAAAACCAGCAGGGCATAGTGATGAGCACCTGTAGTCCCAGCTACTTGGGAGGCTGAGGCAGGAGGATTGCTTGAGCCCAAGAGTTTGAGGTTGCTGTGAGCTATGACGCCATGGCTCCCTACCCAAGGTAACAGAGTAAGACCCTGTCTTAAACAAAGAAACAAACAACAGAGCCTGATCTGTTCCGGAGCAGGAAGCAGTTAACTTACATTGCCTGCAAGGCCTTTTACATGGTTCTCCCATTTAAGCCAGGAAGAACTCGGAGCTGCGTGCTATCCACCCACATCATCCAGAGAAGAAAACTGAGGCTCAGAGGTGGAGTGACCTCCCTCAAGTCACCCAGCAAGGGAGAAGCTGCTCTGATATCCTTAGGGATCAGATTACAGCTCCCTGGGTAAACTCAGGCCAGGGGAGGAAAGAGGAAGGGTCTTGGGAGGTCAGTGCCCAGGAGGAAGCAGCCAGCAGGCAGGGTGTGGGGGTGAGGGCCGGAGGAGATTAGAACCCCTCCACCCCAGCTCTAACGCACTGCCCGGCCTGCTGACGGCCAGCCTTTCCGCCATTGATCTGGGGCGCTGTACTGCTTTCCTGGAATCTTTCTGCTGTCTCCCTCAGGCCAGCCTGATCTGGCTGCAATGTGGACGTCCCCACAGGGGGACGAGGGGGTGGCAGGACCCCTAGAACTTGCTGGACATCCAGATCTCTCTCTGCCACTTGGAAGGGCCCTGGGCTCAGGATCCTGAAGAAAAGACCCTTGTGCTTTAAGGGGACAGTTAGGTAGGAAGGCTGAGGTGAAGTGTGAGCAGGAAGAAGGCATGTGGACCCGGAATTCCCAGGGGGAAGAATGGGATAATCTCCTGGTCAGGTAGGTGATCTGGATATCTCGTGCCCACCTACACATCACAGGCACACACCCTACACACGCACACTTGTGCACACGCACACAGGCACACATGCACTCACACATGCACATACATGACTGTGGCATGTGCACACAGTCCCTTCAGCTCTCCAGGTCACCTGAGCTCCTGGGAGCATCATGCCCAAGCCCCATGCACCCTTCTCATCTGCTGCCCAAGCAGCAGCTCAAGTGACCCTCAACATGGGCACCCAGGCTGAGGGCATGCCAGGCCCGGGACCCATCCCAGAGACTGCCTGGAAATAGTAGGCCAAAGAATGCAGTGGGCAACTTGGCAGAGCGACAGACAGAGCGGGCCAGGCTTCCAGTAACATGCCTGCCCACCCTCCCTGCCCTCGCCCACCGGCCCAGAGTCTCGGCCAGCAGAGGCCCCGTCCCAGCTCCAGCCCTTATGCAGCTGTGGCAGGGCACTCAGGCTCACCACCTCTGCCCCCAGCCACAGCAGGACGGGGAACCGGATCTCTGTCCTCTCAGGCCCATGCCGGGAAGGAAGGGGGTATCTTTAGCTTCCCTTCCTGGAAGCCCACTGGCTCCCGTCCCACCATGGCCCAGTGGCGGTGCCTCCAGGGCAGGCCACCCTTGCGAACCAATTGGCCAGAAAAGGAACAGCCACCCCAGAGAGGTGTGCTTGGTCAGCTTGACCCTGACTCTGGCTTGGGACATGGGCTCGTCTGGACGTGAGACCATGCTGACCCCTCTGTCTCCACCCCCAGTGCCCATTGGGTGGTCCTTGTGAAACTTGTCACATGAGGACATTGGCTGAAGTGCTCCCTGTCCCCAATCTAATTAGAGAAGTGTAAATAGCATCAATGTGAGGCAGGCCCTTTTTGCAAGAGAAGGAGGAGGTCCAGAGAAGGGGCGGGGAGTTACAAACAGGGGCTGGGAAAGGTCCTGGGCAGACAGGCTTGTAGAAAGGCCTCAAGTCCCCAGAAGTAGCAAAGGTGGGATCAGGAGAAAGGTTGCCCAGAAAGAGGCCCTGGGGTGGGGCATGTGATCAGAGACGCAGACAGCACCAGGGCAGGGACAGGACAGAGGGTGGTCCTGGGGCCTCCTGCTGGAAGTGAGTAACCCAGTGAGAGGGCTAGGGTGAAGTGAGCCTGCCGGTCCAGGAGGGAGATGGGGCAGGTCAGGCCTGGATTTGTTAGGCTGGTCTGCCGGGCCCTCTCCATGTGCTCCCCAGGACAGGGAGAGGGGAAGCTGAGAGAGTCGTGCTGTCTACTCCCTGGGGGCTCAGAGCTTGCGTGTAGGACAGGACAGGCAAGAGTGAAGCGGAACCAGCAAACCTCTGTGCAGGGCAGGGTGCAAGAGATGCCAGAAAGAAGGGGTGAGCCACCTGCCCTGGTTGACGGGGAGCTCGGGCAGCCCTCGGGGAGGAAGTGGCACAGGTAAGATTAGCAGGATACAGTGTCTACAGGAGATGGGGTGCAGGGAGCAGTGATGGAACAGCACAGAGCAGGGTGGGAAAGGGTGTTATGTGCAGCACTCTGCTGGTGACTTCAGCAGCAGGGAGAAAACAGACTCTAACCACAGTCATCATTTACCTGACAAAAGACCCAGAAGTGAGCATGTTGACAAGGGCCTATGTTTATATCTGTCTATGCCATCAATTTAGGGTGAGCAACCATCCTGACTTGCCCAGGACACTCCCACTTTTAGTGCTGAAAGTCCTGCATCCAGGAAATCAAATCTGGACTTGTGCTCACCCTAGTACTGCGGATGATGCTTCCCCTGGCACAAAAGAGCTGCCACAGCTCCAAGCATCACCCCTCACGTAACAGTGCATTGACTAAGAGGAAATAGGGTGGAAGCAAAACAGAATGTTCCTTTACCATCTCCTTACTTCTCTCTCGCCTGTCCTGTCCTCCAGAGATACCCCCAACCCTACATTTCATTGCCAAGGCTGGGTGACACGGTCACTTTAGACCAGTCACTGGCAAAAGAGCAGGAACTGGATGATTGGCTTAGACCCATCGCTCTTCATCCCCTAGGGCAAGGGCTCTGTTAATGAGGAGGAAGGGGGCAGCTGGTGGTGTCCCCCAACAGGGTGAGGTGAGGCCAGGCTGGACCAGCCACATGGCAGCAACTCAGCCTGCAGGGTAAAGCATGGGCAAGTCCCTGTGAGACTGGCTTCATCTGAAAGAATGAGGAGAGTGGTCACCCTCACAGAGTCCTTGAGGAAGAAAAGTGCTGACCTGTGTCCAGCAGGCCAGTCATGCCCTGCTGCTTTCAGTTCCGTGGTCTAAGCCCTGCTCCGAGTCTCAGTCTCACCATAAGGGAGGCATGTGGGGGCAGGGCTGGCAGAGCCTTTTTGGGGAGCCCTAAGTCTGTTTCACTTAATCTTTTCATTCCTGCACAACTCTTTACTTAGAATTATTTCTTTGGGGCTCAGCACTCATAGCTCAGTGGGTAAGGCACCAGCCACATACACCGAGGCTGGCGGGTTCGAACCCGGCCCAGGCCTGCTAAACAACAATGACAACTGCAACCAAAAAATAGCTGGGCACTGTGGCGGGTGCCTGTAGTCCCAGCTACTTGGGAGGCTGAGGCAAGAGAACTGCTTAAACTCAGGAGTTTGAGGTTGCTGTGAGCTGTGACATCACAGCACTCTACTGAGGGCGACATAGTGAGACTCTGTCTCAAAAAAAAAAAAAAAAAAAAAAATTATTTCTTTGGGGTAGATTTCCCTGAAGAGCAAATAAATATTGAATCAAAGAGAATAGGCCTTTAAATGATGCTTTCTATAAAAAATATGTACGTAATATGTAACCTTTGTAGAAAGTTAGAAAACACAGAAAAACATAAAAAAGTAAATTAAAATTGTCTGGTTTGGCTCAGCGCCTATAGCTCAAGAGGGCGTTGCGGCAGGCGCCTGTAGTCCCAGCTACTCAGGAGGCTGAGGCAAGAGGATTGCTTGAGCCCAAGAGTTTGAGGTTGCTGGGAGCTATGATGATGCCTCAGCACTTTAGAGAGTGACAAAGAGACTGTTCCAAAACAATCAATTAAACAAACAAACAAACAAGAAAACCACATAGGCACACTGTCTACTTGAGGAAACAAGTGACCTGTGCCTCACCCCAGTTTTGACAGAGGCCCCCAGCCCAGCTGGTGAGGCAGAGGCAAGAGCCTGGCCAGCACTGTGGGAGAAGCATCCTGGGCTGAGGGCAGCTGGAAAAGGGAGGGGCCAGCCATGAACACAGAAGTGCCAAGGGGAGGACCCAGGAGAGGCTGGCCAGGGGGCAGAGACCCAGGGGGGCAAAGCAGAGGACAGGAGAAGGTGCAGGCTCTTTGGGGTCGCACTCAACAGAGGGGCTCTAAGGTTGACCTCGTTTATGTATTGAGGAGCCACCTGGGTGGCAGCAAGAAGAAAAGGATGCTCAGAAGGAACCGGGACGCCCTGAGCTGGGGCCGACCCTGGGAGGTCAGGGAGAGGGGAGGGAGAGCCCCCACCCTGGGCCACACCCCACAGCCCTGGGGGGGGGCTTGGGTAATTTCTCCTGTGCATCTTAAAACCGCTGGGGTCTTCTGAATGGGGGTAACAAAGTGCCTGGGCAGGTTTGTATTTTAGAAGGGCAGCGCTTGCTGTCCTTGGGAGGCAACCCCACGGGGTAGGAGGTAGTGGAAGGAAGAGGGCCAGCAGGAGGACCGGGGCGGGAGGAGAGGGCCATGGAGAGGCTGGCTCTGGATCTCTCTGAAGGGGGAGATAACTGACCTTGCTGCAGAGGGGACAGGTGGAACGTGGGGTGTGAGTGGGAGAGTGGACATCCAGGACAAGGGCACAGACCGGGGTCTGAGCAACTGTCTGAACGGAGTTGCCACTTCCTGACCTGGGAGGGCCATGCAGGAGGGTGAGGGGAGTGATGAAAACTGTTGGCACCAGCCAGCTGGGCCTGGATGAAGGCAAGAACAGTGACCCGCAATACGACCTGCACGCCAAGTATAGCCAAGACTTTTTAAAAACTCTTTTTACTGGAGTGTAACATACATACGGAAAAGCATAGAAATCCCAGTGTACAGCTTGTCCATCTTCAAACGTAAGGCACCAAGTCAAGGCCCAGAGCATCCCTCTTACCATCCTGGAAGCCCAAAGAGGTTCATAAACACTATCCCAACTTTCAACACCGTAGGTTGGTTTTTCCTGGTTTTGTGCGTTTTGTATCAACGGAACACACACGCCTGGTTTCCTCCACTCAGCCTGATGTGGGAGAGACCCACCCCACTGACACGTGCAGTTGTGGCCCATTCTTCCTGCTTGTTCACCCATTCTTCCCTTCCTTTTTTTTTTTTTTTTTCTTTTCTTTTTCTTTTTCTTTTTTTTAGACGGAGTGTCACTCTGTCACCCTGGGTGGAGTGATATAATGTACTAGCTCATAGCAACCTCAAACTCCTGGATTCCAGTGGTCCTCTTGCCTCAGCTTCCCAAGTAGCTGGGACGACAGGTGCCTGAACACTTGGCTAATTTTTCTATGTTTAGTAGAGATGGGGTCTCGCTCAAGCTGGTCTCAAACTCCTGAGCTCAGGCAATCCACCCACTCTGGGAGACCGGGGATTACAGGTGTGAGCCACCATGCCTGGCCCATTCTTTCCTTCTTGATGGACTGATAGACATTCAAGCCGGTTCCATTTTGGGGCTATTACTGATGGCGTTGTGGTACATAACACTGCTGAACATATGCAGTTTCTGTTGCCTACATCCTCAGGAATGAAATCGCTGCCTCACAGGCTATGGTGTGCTCAGGCTCACTAGTGACAGCACCTCAAAATACCTTCCACAATGGCAGTGCCAATTCATGTTCCCCCAGCAACGTGTGAGAGTCGTAGCTGCTCCACATCTTCACCAATTTGAGGGATCCTCTGTCCTTTTCACGTTAGCCATTCTGCTGGGTAGGTGGTGGTGTCACGTTGTGGTTTTAATTTTCAAGCACCTGTTCTATGTTTATGGGCCATTTGTGCATCCTCCTTTGCCAAGTGCCTGTTCACGTTTTTTGGGTGTTTTTTTTGTTTTGAGACAGAGTCTCACTATATGTTGCCCTCGGTAGAGTGCTGTGGTGTCACAGCTCACAGCAACCTCAAACTCCTGGGCTTAAGCGATTCTCTTGCCTCAGCCTCCCAAGTGGCTGGGACTACAGGCACTCCCCACAATGCCCAGCTATTTTTTGTTGCAGTTGTCATTGTTGCTTAGCTGGCCCAGGCCAGGTTCAAACCTGCCACCCATGCTGTATATGGCTGGCGCAGTAACCACTGTGCCACAGGCGTCAAGTCAATGCCTGTTCAAGTTTTTTGCCCATTTTCCTCTTGGATCACCTGCCTTCCTCTTTCTGGGTGTTCTGTCTACCCCCTGGCAGGCTGGATCCCGAGGTCATGAGCCTGCATCTCACACACTCTGCTGTCCTCTGACATCTGTCCCTGGGAGTCTACCCGCATCTCAAATGCAGCCCTTCACTCAGAGACACCCCCTCCCCCGCTTTCCACAAACTGCTTTCAACCAAATCTCCCCACCTCCAGGATGCCAACTCCATCCTCCTCTAGAACCCTTGGGGTCATCCCGGGATCACCAGAGGCTGAAGTGGTCACCTTCAGGAGTGAATCACAACAAGCCATGTCCCCGTGGGACATGCACTGACCTCCAGTCGTCTCAGGGTGCTCTCTGGGTCATCTCCACCTGCCTACGTGTGCCACCTCTATCCCAGCTGCCTGAGCCTCCCACGTGGCTCACTCCGGTTCCGCCCCAAGCCCATCTCATCTGAGAGGCTGCCCTGATCACCCGTCCCTCTCTCCATCGCCTTGCCCTGTCTTCTTTTTCTACATAACATTGTCATTTGCAGGCATGATCGTTTTACATGTATTTGTCACAAAGCTCCACACAGCAGGACTGCTTCATGTCCAAAGCTACATCCTTATACATGCAATGATGACTAGCTCATAATAGGGGCACTGAAAACACTTTTGGGGTGATGAGTGAATGGAAAAGTTATGTCTGTTTGAAAGAATGAATCTTCCATTTTGAGGGTGGCTGGGCATAGTTACACTCCTGGGGGAGACACAGAAGTTCATATTCCCTGCCTTCGGAGCCTTTGCGACTGGGACGAGAAGAGAGAACGCTGAGTTCAAAGCTGTCCTCACTGCAGCTGCGCTGTGGGGAAACCAGCGAGGTGGAAGGGTGACGCGGAAAGGCATTCAAATATGTTAGCAAGGACGAAGGACACGCTGCCAAACTCCTGTAGAGAATGATCCTGTGATGGTTAATCTCATGTGTCAAGTTGGTGCCCAGAGGTGTGGTCAGACCTCTTTCAGAATATTTCTAGGACAGTGTGTTTGGATGAGATCAGCATTTAAATCGGCGAATTTTGAGTAATGTGGACTGCCCTCCATAATGTCAGGGGGCCCCATCCGATCTGAAGACTTGAACAGAAAAGACTTAACCTCCCCCAAGCAAGGAAGGCCTTTGCACTTGAACTGTAGGGTGGGCTCACCCCTGGGTCTCCAGCCTGCCAGCCCACCCTGAGGATTTTGGACTTGCCAGTTACATAATTGTGTGAGACAAATTCCTTAGAATAAATCACCCTTCCCCCTGCATGAGTTCTATTTCTCTGGAGAGCCTTCACTAATACAGATCTGCTTTTACAAAGGCAACGCACGTATGTCAATACCTGATTATGGGAGAATAATCTGCTAGGCAGCGGGGTCGTGCACAACCTGCACAGCAGTGCTCAGCGCCCGGCGGGCTCAGCCCCCAGGGAGGAAGAAGAGACGGACAGAGGTGTGGCACGAGGAGGGGGGAGGTTTCACTTTCCACGTTACCTATTTCTGTAATCTTTCCATTTTAAAGACTACGAGCAAGTTTTTCTTTTCTAAATGGAAAACAAAACATAATAATTTTCTGTTTTTTTAGAAGATGGTGAATTCCATGAAGAATACCCTAGCCCAGTGCTGGTTGTGGTCTATTTAAGGTGGTTGTAGGTGGTGTGGCCCCAGGTCTAAACCCAGGGGCCCCCTGTCCCACTGGGCCTGCTTGTGGTGAGGCTGTGGTTGGTGGGGAGGATGGAGCCAGAGCAAGTCCCCAGCCCGGGTGACAGACAGAGAGGCTGAGTCAGGGCCATTGGCTGCCGTAACAAAATACCTAGACTGGGTGATGTGTATGTAAGTGTGTGTGTGTATATATATTTTTAAGACAGAGTCTCACTTTGTCACCTTTGGTAGAGGTCTGTGGTGTCACAGCTCACAGCAACCTCAAACTCCTGGGTTCCAGTGATTGTCTTGCCTCAGCCTCCCGAGTAGCTAAGATTATAGGTGCTTGCCAGAATGCTTTTAGAGATTGGGGGAGGGAGGGGGTCTTGCTTTTGCTCAGACTGGTCTCAAACTCCTGAGCTCAAGCAATCCACCCACCTTGGCCTCCCAGAGTTCTAGGATTACAAATTTGAGCCACTGCACCCAGCCTAGACTGGGTGATTTAGAAACAACAGAGATTTATTACTCATGGTTCTGGAGGTTGGCAAGTCCAAGATCAAGATAGTGGCAGATGTGGTATCTGGTGAGAGCTCATTCCTGCCAGATGGCTTGTTTTGCTGTGTCCTCATGTGGCACAAGAGGAAAACAGGCTCTCCCTCCTAAACATCTCTTGCAGGGGCACTAATCCCGTTTGTGAGTGGAGTCCTGGTGACTTAATCACCTCTCAAAGGCCCTGACTTTTACTACTATCACTTGGGTATTTGGTTCCCACATACAAATCTGGGGGACACCACAGGGGCACAAAGCAATAAGGGAAGATGACAGGACTCATCCCCTTCACCCCCAGACAGGACCCTTGCTCTGCTCTGAATTCTTAGCATCTGGCAAGGCACCTGGATGTCTGAGGTCTTTACCATTTGTTGAAGGAAGAAATGAGTGTGTGAAGTTTCTGTTGTATGATTGAGACACAAGGAGATTCGAGGAGCCAGTGCGAGCCTCAGAGAACAGTTTCCACGCCAGCAGTCACGGGGCAGGGAAGGGGCTGTGCGTGGGCTGCACTGCCCGCTGGAGCTCCTAGGAGACCCTTCTCTACAGGGCTTCCACCTCCCCCAAAGCCCAGCCCTCCTCCAGGAAGTCATCCCCCCCCCCCCATAAAGTCTCTTTCCTCTGTGCCACTTGAATATTTTAATGACAAAGGGCAGTTTTGTGCCTCTAATCAAGACTTTGTATCTTAAATTCCAATTGAAAGTCACTATATCAAGTAGTGAATGTTAAAACCTAGGTTTTCTTAGGCCATGTAGTCCAAATCCAACAAATTTTCTTTCTTTTTTTTTTTTTCATTTTTTTTTTTTTTTGGCCAGGGCTGGGTTTGAACCCACCACCTCTGGTATGGTGGCGTCCTAATCCTTTGAGCCACAGGCACCACCCAAATTTTCTTTCTTTCTTTCTTTCTTTTACTAGAGTTTCACTTTGTTACTCTCAATAGAGTGACACAACATCATTGCTCACAGCAACTTCAAACTCTTGGGCTCAACGATTGTCTTGCCTCAGCCTCCCAAGTAGCTGGGACTACAGGTGCTCACCACAAATCCTGGCTATTTTTAGAGATGGGGTCTCACTCTGGCTCAGGCTGGTCTCTGCCTGTGAGCTCAGGCAGTCCACCCGCCTCAGCCTCCCAGAGTGCTAGGATTATAGTTGTGAGCCAACCTGCCTGGCCTTTAATTTTTTTTTTTTTTTCTTTGAGATAGAGTCTCATTCTGTGCCCTGGGATTGAGTGCCTTGGTGTCATCATAGCTCACAGCAACCTCAAACTCCTGGCCTCAAGTGATCCTCCTGCTTCAGCCTTCTGAGCAGCTGGGACTCCCCACCATAATGCCCAACCTAGTTTTCTCTTTGTAGTAGAGATGGGGGTCTCACTCTTGCTCAGGGTGGTCTCCAACTCCCGAGCTCAAGTGATCCCTCTGTGTCGGCCTTCCAGAGTGCTAGGATAACAGGCACAAGCCGCCGTGCCCAGCCCAATTTTAATATTAAAATACCAACAGTTCACTTTAGGCTGAGCTATGTTACCTCTACAGTTAGGATACTGTATATTAATCCGTCCCAGAGCTCTTCACCCACTTACCTGCCTACAGAAGACAGGTTCTCAGGAACAACAGTCTGAAATTGCACATTATGTGGCTTGTCTCTAGCACCCGCAGGGCTGACTACAAATCAGCCTGCAAGTTCTTCCTAAACACTTAGGCAATGTTTGTAAATTGAATAAGTCAAACTTGCAAGGGTTTGACTCAGGTTCCCCTTTATCATCTCAAACACCTTAAAAACAGTGATGGGGACACAAAGCCGTAGTCACTTGGAGATAACTGCAATGCACAGAGAAGCAGCCACCCAGAAGCCCCTTCCTAGGTCTCTTACAACTTACTTTGGTCACTCCACCCAGGGGGCATCACCAGCCAGGGCCACGAAGCAGCTGAGATTGTGAGTGTGGAGTGTTGGTCTGGGATTCTGGGCCAGGACCCAGGGCTGGCCTTATTTCTGGGATATCCTCCCCCTTTCAAGGCTTGGGCACCATGGTGAGGAAGAGGTCCGGTGGATTGGGCTAATCTTGGGAGCTATTCTACATTCACCTCGGCAGACTTTGCATTCCTGGAGGCAAGTTCTCAAATTGCAGAATGAGTTAGGTGTGGGGGACACAGCTGGACCAGGCTGCGGCAAGGGGGTAGATTTGAGATGGAAGGGAACAGCCCCCACTCTGTCCCACCTGGGATCCTCTTAGGCCACTGCTGGATGTTCTGTAATTGTTGACACTGTTCCCGTACCTGGGTGGACCTTGGGGAGGCCTACAGTCAGGCTCTCGCTCTGGCACCCCCACTGGCCAGGACATTGCCTGTTCCCAGAACACCACCTGCCCCAAAGGCCATTCACCCTAGCGGGCAGACTGGGCCAGAGGGCAGGTGCCCAGAGCCAGGAGTGAAGGATGAAAGATGCCACCTGAACATCATTTGTCCCCATTCAGGCTGCCAGAAGCTGAGATACCATGTGTCCCCTGAGATGGCCTTTGATGGTGAGTTCACTGTCTTCGAAGGGGAGAGGGAGAGAGAGGCTTCTGTTTGTGAGAAAGTTTTTCTTTTCTTTTCTTTTTTTTTTTTTTTTGAGACAGAGCCTCAAGCTATTGCCCTGGTTAGAGTGCTGTGGCAGCACAGCTCACAGTAACCTCCAACTCCTGGCCTTAAATGATCCTCTTGCTCAGCCTCCTGAGTATCTGGGACTATAGGTGCCCGCTACAATGCCTGGCTATTTTTTGTTTGTAGTTGTCATTGTTTGGCAGGCCGGAGCTGGATTTGAACTTGCCAGCTCTGGTGTACATGGCTGGAGCCTTAGCCACTTGAACTAGAAGCGTCACCTGTGAGAATTTCTCTTTCCAAAAAGCACAGCACTTAGGCTGAGCCCAGACAAGTCTGCCTTGAGGCTCTCTCCTTCTAGGAGAACAGGGGTGTGGGGGAGCTGACCAGCCTGGGTGAGATTCCCTGGGGGGACCCCACTAACAATCCAGAGCAGACCCTGTACAGGCTGAAGTCCTGCCATCACAACTAACTGGGAAACTTGGAGGCCTTTGATTGTCACCTCCATTTTAGGGGACATGACTGACCCATGGGCCAATTTAGTATGTGCTAAGAAAGGTGGGGGGGGGGTCTGACTGCCTCCTTTCAGGAGGCACCCCTGGGGCTGGAGTTGGACATCAGAAGCGTGTCCAGCCTGCTCGGGCTCCAGGCCCCCTCTGCTGCTCTTGGGGCTCTGTCCTCAGCACTCCCCTGCAGCTGATGACACAGTGGGTGCAGCCACCATAGAAACTGCAGGCCTGGCTGTGCCATTGGCAGGGCCAGTACAAAATGAAAATGTGGGACTCTTGTTCAAAAAGTATTAAGAATTTCAAGTTGGTGATAGGAGACCATTAAGCCCAGCATGGATGCTTAATGGGGGTTGGGGGGAGCTGTGCATATCCATGGGTCACAGCCCCCTGAAGCTGGCCCTGCAGCTGAGGAAGGACTAGGAGTCCACAGTGAGGGGAGCGTCTTCCTGGTATATACAAAGGCCCTATGCCCACATACCAGGCTCCTGACAAGGGCCCTGCAGTCTGTCTCTCTTTATATCCTGTGTGTCAGTTAAGCCTCCAAATATCCCCCATCTAGGAGGAGGCAGCAGAGCTCAGAGGGGTAAGGGTCCAAAGCCAGGCCCGTCAGGTCTGGGAGGCTGGCTCAGACACCTACCTGGCCATGCCTTGAGGTGGCTCCTCCTCTTACCAGGCAGGGCTGGCAAGTAACTCAGGCTCTCTGGACCTTAATTTCTTCATCTGTAAAATGGATGCTGTGTTAATAGGCCCCACTTTCATAGGGTTATTTCCCATGATACACGCAGAATGCTTAGAACAGCACCAGGCATGGGAAAGGCCCAAATAATGTCCTCCATTAATGCCAGCTTGGTTCTCATGTGCTATTCTGCCTGCCCTGGGGCCATGCCCAACTTTACCATCAGCTTCTAAATCTCTCCCGCGGTTGTGTGAACAGCCCTGCTGCTTCTGGGGAGCCAGGTGGTGTGTGCAGGGCTCAGGGCAGCTCCAGGTAAGACACACACACTTCTCTGTTTCTGTCTGTCTGTCTGTCTCTCTCACACATGGCCCTCTCCCTGCGGCTGGCTGCATGGTGGCCTTGGCCGGGGAGAGGCGGCTGCCAAGGTCTCCCTCTAGCGGCCCAGGAGCAGCGGCTCCCAGGGAGGCCGCAGGAACCTACTGCTTTCTGGCTTAGGCTGCAGCCAAATCCTGAGGGGTCCCAGCTCCTGCGCTGGTGCCTAGACACTGCCCTTTGTCCCTTCATTGTTTGAGGAGCAGGGACTGGACACTTGCTGGCAGCTGCCCCCACCATAGGCTGGAACTGCAGAGCACAGCCACAGGCCCAGGGCCTCCAAGGGGCCTGAGGCCGGGTGGGGGTGGTGGCACAGGCCCCCCCTCAGGGCTCACCCTGCTCCCAGAGCCAGCTACCAGGTGATGAGCCCGGCAGGGAAGGTGTCCTGCAGCCCTTGATGCTGGGTGGAAGGGCAGAAGATGGGCAGGAGGAAGGAGGCACATGGAAAGCCTTCAGACCTCCGTGGGGGGTTGGGGGGACAGCAGCCAGGCTGGAGGGGGTTACCCCTGCAGAGCAGCATGCATGTACTGAATGAAGGGATGAACAAACAGCAAACAGCTTTGCCACTTTGTGTCATGAGAGTGTCCCTAGCACCTCTCACAGCAGATTCTGCACTTGATCTTAGCCAAAAGGCCAAGAAGCCATCACAGCAGATTCTGAAGTGCTTTTCCCCAGCTCCCTGATTTTAGCTGAAGAGACCCTATAACTTAACAAGCAGCTGGGTAATTCCGAGGTCAGGCAAGTCTGGAAATTCCTGGGTCCAGCAGTACCTTCAGTGGCCTGGAAGCTGGTTAAAATGCAGGCCCCGGCTGAGATTCTGAGCTGGGAGGTCACAAGCACCTCAAACACCAAGACAGGGGATGCCGGCCATCTCTCGAGAGACACCAGACTGGGGGCAGGGGACTCGGGAGGGACCCAGGACTGATGTGGATAGGGGAACCGCCTAGGCACTGGTGCCCTCAGCCAGCCCCATGCTCTCTGGGCCTCTGGGCCCACTCAGGAGAGGAGATGCCCTGTCCCCAGCCTGCTTGGAAGGCTGTGGCCACCCCCTCCGTCCCTTGCCGGTGACTCTCTTGAGATTACCTAAGGGACCCCCATGGGCCTTTTGGTCTGGGGGGTTTGTGTCACCTGTCATCTTATGCTGGAGGAAAGGGTAGCACGAACCATCTACCCAGTGGGATGCTGCTCCTGGTCCCGGGTGCCAGTTCCAAGCGCTCTCTGGGCAGCTGGAAGCCTGGGTGGTAGTGTCTTCTCTCTTTGTTCATTTAACCAGCTTTATCAAGATGCAATTCACAATTCAGCGCTTTTGCTGCATTCACAGAGGGGTGCAGCCCTCACCACAGTCGGCTGTGAACGTTTTCATCATCTCTGAAAGAAACCCTGTATCCATGCATAGACGCTCCCCACGCCCATCCCTCCCCCAGCCTCTGCCACCACTAACCCACTTTCTTTGTAGAAATTTGCCTCTTCTGGACAATTCCTATCAGTGGGCTCATACAGCTGATGGTCTCCTGTGCCTGGTTTCTTTTACTGAGGGCTCACCCACACCGTAGTGAGCACGGTCACTGACTCTCATCCTGCAGCCAAACAACATCCCTCTGTGGGAGTGCTGCTTGTTTCTCCCTTGCTCAGGTGATGGAGAAGCCTGTGTTCACTGCGTTGGGCTGACTTGGGTCCCCACTTGCCTCTACCCCTCCCAGGAGGCTCTGCAGAGGATGCATCCTGCAGGTAGGTGGAGATTGGGTGTGTGGGTGTCCACATTTCCCTGAGCTCAGCCAGAGAGGGCCCCCTCACCATCTGCCATGGCACCACAAGGGACGCATGGTCCCCCGTGGGCACCTCCCCGTGATTCCGTCCTTGGGGAGACAGACTTTCGCATCTTATGTTCCAAATGGCGATGATGACGCTGCTGATGCTGCAGTGGTATAAATCGGCCCCCAAAAGGATATGTCCACCCAGAACCTGTGAATGCGACCAAATTTGGAAAAAGGGTCTTTGCGGATGTCATCAAGTTAAAATGAGGGCATTCTGGAATGGTATGGGCCCTCAATCTAGTGACTCTGTCCTTTTAAGAAACAGGAGGGAAGGAGGACACAGAGACACACGGAAAAGAAGGCCTGGGACCACAGAGGCAGAGACCAGAGGGCTGCAGCCACAGCCCAGGACAGCCAGGGTGGCAGAGCTGGAGGAAGCAATACGGAATCTGCCCTGGAGCCTCTGGAGGGAGGTAGCCCTGCCAACACCCTGATTTCAGGCTTCTGGCCTCCAAACTGTAAGAGCATCAATTTGTGTTGTTTTAAGCCCCCCCACCCCCCCACCCGCCACACACACACTCTGAAAACTCTGCAGCACATTGTTCCGGCAGCTCCTGGAGACTCACATGGGGACCTCCCATGAAAACAGACGGGTGCAAGGGTGCCTGTGGCTCAGTGGGTAGGGCGCCCGCCCCATATACCGAGGGTGGTGGGTTCAAACCTGGCCCCGGCCAAACTGCAACAAAAAATAGCCGGGTGTTGTGGCGGGCGCCTGTAGTCACAGCTACTCAGAAGGCTGAGGCCTAACCCAAGGAGTTGTAGGTTGCTGTGTGACACCACAGCACTCTACTGAGGGTGATAAAGTGAGAGACTCTGTCTCTACAAAAGAAAAACAAAAGAAACAAAACTGGCTCCTTGCAGCAGCTCCTTCCAAGTTGGGGTCTTTTTGCTCCCAAATGTTAAATAACTCACTCCCCAGCTGGCCTGTGAAGAAGTTGTTTCATCCTTTTGAAGTCAGCCCAGGAGCTCAACTTCAAGGCTGGGCTCCCCCAGAGCTTTGCTGGGTCCCAACTGGACAGATAGAAATGGTATGCCCACTTTTCCCCAGAAGGATGATTTATGTGTGTCCAGACCTCCTGTTACTCTGTTTATTGCTTATGGTCAGTTTTAGGGACATTAAATTGTAGCTGTATTGTTGGGAGTATATTGTATTTCAATGGGTTTAAAATACAAAAAAAACAAAATAATAATCCCATTAGTAGATGAATATTATAATTCTGAGGAATTATAATAATACATTTTACTGCAATAACAAGTATTAAATATCAATAACACATTGCAGCAGGATTATTGGGAATAAATGTTACCACTGGGCCCAAAACATGCTGGTGGCTGCAAAGGGGCCTCACGCTGGTGAGCACCTGTCAGCCCCAAAACCTGCAGAGGTGGTGCTGGGAACCCACTGTGTGTCTCTGATGAAGACATAAATAAAACCAATGATTTCCTTTGTAGTTACATTTTCAATCATCCTGCTGACAAGAATTTTTTACTGCTGCTGTTGTAAAATTATAGAATGCAAAAAGAAGAAGTCATTTCAGCCGGGGGAAAGAAAGAATGATGAAAATCCAGCTTCATCTGTGAGAGATTCGTGGTTGGGGCAGGAAAAGGATTCTTGCACATGCAAAACTGGGGGGCACTGGGAGTGGGGTTAACAGATAAAATACAGGATGCTCAGTGAAATTGAAATTTCAGAGAAACAACGCATGTGTTTTTAATATAGGCATATGTGTATTAAAAATGTATTCATTGTCTCCCCAGAATTCCAATTCAACTAGGTGTCTTGAGTTTTTGTGAGTTTTACTAAATCTGGTAACTGAAGCAGGCCTGAAGATCAAGGCCAGACTTCCAGTGCCCTGAGTGAACTGAACTCTTACTGCACAGAGCAGCTGGCATTCTGGGGGACATCTGGGGGCTTGGAGGTGTCCAGGCCGGGCATTCTTGCAAGAGGTGAGGAGTGCTGGTCTCCAGGCCTTTAGGTGCTACTGTAGCCTTGGTGCTGATCATTTAGGCACAAAGGCCAAATGGGGGAACAGTGACGGAGGTTTATACCCACATTTTCATAGGCTGGTGGCTGTGATGGGAAGTCAGCCACGGCAATGGCTGTTTGGCAGCTGGTCACTGACACAGGTGAATGGAGACCCGCGGGCACTACCGGCCAGTTCCTTCCCGGAGGCTGTAGGCCAGGTCCTGAAGAGGTCTGCACAGGGCAAATGTACTCAGGGCCACAGAACATGCTGACTCGAAGGCTGCAGACCTGGCTTCCCAGACAGCTCAGAGTGACAATTGGCTCTGGGGACTTCAAAGGCCTGGGCTCAGTTTGGAGTAAAAAGTTCATGATCCAGTTTGGATGACCCACATATTTATTAGGCCTGGTAACAAGTAGCTTTCTGCTGCTGCTGCAAAAAATAACTTCCATTTTCAGAGGGCTGGCTTTGTTCCTTGCCCACCCCACTGGAAGCCATAAGAACAGAAGGAAGTTAGGAGAGGCAAACTCCCAGGGAACCCCTGGAACAGGCTCACCCCCCAGGGGCCTTCATGGGTGACTCAGGTGATTGCTCATGTAAACAATTCCGGGCCTGTCAGTCTTGGGGTCTCATTTGGTTGGGGCGGTGGCTAGGGGGAGCTGTACACTGGCGGTCCATTGAGTGGTTGGGAGTGAGGGTGGGGTTACCACACCCTCCCCCCACAAGCATCTAAGCCCAAACACACAAGTCTTTGTTTTTCCATGGAAAATTACAGTATTCCCAAAATACTGTTAGGGTTCAGAACAAGTTAGCCGGAAATATGGTGTCTTGATGCGAAGCAGCTTGGGGTCTCTCTGACCCTCCTCCCCTCGCCTCTGTCTCCCAGAGTGGAGGCTGTAGCTGTCCTCTGACGGTCTCTTATCTACCTAGAAACCTGACCTGCCAGGACCTGCTGAGGAGAAACACAATTGCCTTCCCCGAAATGTCATTAGCCAGAGAGATTAAAACTCACATCATAGGGGCAGAGAGTGAAAATCAAACACCACACCTAGAGCCCAGACAGACTTCTTCCCAAACTATTGTCTGTTCTCAGGTCCCATTAGATTCCCGGAATTATTTACTAACTATTGTCTGAGCACTGAGCCCTTTTGTTTCCTACTAGAGATCACTGATACCCCTCAGACTCACATTTCCCCGCATCCTCTGCCCCAGGGAGAAGGTACAGAAGCATCTGGGCCCCTGGGTTCTGGGTGATCATTCTCCTGCAATCCCCCATGCATGCATCTGCCTGCCTGCCTGCTCATCCACCTTTGCTGGTGATTTTCAGTGAACATTCAGGGAGTGAGGAGAGAGCTTCCCTTCCTGCTTATAATACCCAGAACCAAACCACTTCCCAGCACCGACTGCCAGTCCTGGCCAGAGCCAGGGCTTGGCCAGGCTCCACATTCTGCCCCCTCCCAGGGTGCGTGGGTGATGCTGCAAGGCCCTCTTCCACCAGTGGCTCCTGTCCAGACCCTGCTCTTCACTGGGCAAACACTGAAGGTCCAACAATGGCCACAAGACTATACCTGCCTGCCGCCTCTGACTTCCCTGCTCTCCTTGGCTTTGGGCTCTGTGCCGTTTGGGACACACGGGGCTGTGGCTGCACCTCTGGTTGCCCACCTGGCTCAGCCCCTCACCTGCCAGGCCTGGCTTAAGTCTCACTTCCACAGGGGGTCTGCCCTGACACCAACTCCTGAATACCTAGCTGCACCCCAGCACCTGGCCTTCCTCTCACCTACTATGCCATCTCCAGCCCCCAGGACACACCTGGCGCATAACAGGCACCAGGTAAATATTTGCAAACAAGTGAGCGAGTGGAGGGAGGAGCTTCCCTTTCTGCTCACGTGCCTGGGACCGCGTGTGCCTGCCCAGGGCTCCCGTCTGTTTGATTCATTTACCTGTGTGTGTGGGGTCCCCTCCCCTTTGCCTATTCCTTCCTGTCCAGGGGATCAAATCCTCTGAGCACTGACAGGCACCTCCTTCCCCACAGCCCTAGGCATAGCCTGCAGTTCCCACATGCGGTAGGCACCCCTAAGTGTGGTAGGCACCCCTATATGTGGTAGCACCCCTAAGTGTGGTAGGCACCCGTGGCTGCCAGCTGCTGGTGACAGCAGGGCTTGTGTGGGGTTCTCTCTCGGGGCAGGGTGTGACTGGTTGGGGCCTTGCATGCATGTACTTTGCATGCTGGCCTAGAAGCCACCTGGGGCTGGGGCACAGAGGGGACTGGCCCAGGCCCCTGCACAGATGTCCTGGGTATTGGTCCATCTACCAGGGCAGGGCACAGGGAGGGATGGCAGGGGCTTCACCCCCTCCCAGATGCTATTGCTCCCTTCCTTTCTCTGGGAAGGTGGGGAACTGCTCTGCAGGTGCAGAAACCTGCCCTGAGACCTTCCCCAGTGCAGGGGTTGGTTCCTTGCACCTGAGTGGCTGGGGTGGGGTGTATCTAGAGCTGAGCAGAGAGAAAAGAAAGGAAAAGGGGAGGAATGTCAGCTCAGAGGGCAGCCTCACCCCCTCTGCCATGGGCAGAGTGAGGTGAGAGGCCCTGATCTGGGAGCAGAGTCATGAACTCTGGCAAAGTCCCCAATCTGCCTATCCTGCGGGGGAAATGTCTGTGCCTTTCACAGCCTCCCTAAGGGCATCCAGCCCACAGGCAGATAGACAGCGGATCCCCTCTACCCTACCAGGTGGTGGCATGGCCACTCTCCCAACCTCACCACAGGGGGCCTACAGATGGGGAAGGTGTCTGGGCTGGAGGCCAGGTTGAGGGCAGGCACTGGGCGGGCCTGGACCCTTCAGCCACCGTACCACCTCTCACTGGAGCCGCCACTGGCCTTTGTTTCTCCTAGTTGTCACTATGAAGGGCTGGCTGTGGGCCTCAAGCAGTTGCCACACCTGTCTAAACTTGAGTTAGCCCAGCTCTTCCCTCCTAGGGGAGGAGGCAGCCAAAAGGTAGATTTCGAGGTGGGGGTGATAGTAAAGGAGGCCCAAGGAACAGGGGAGAGGAGAGGAGCTTGGCTGGTTTTGGGAGGAGCTGGGCCACCCCCTCCTGCCCTGGTTCTGTTACTATGAAAAGGAGGAAAGCCCCCTGGGGTCTCAGCAGAGCTGGCTGCTGGTAAGTCCCTTCCCCAGAGACCTCTCCTCCCGCCACAGAGCCACAGACTCAGGTGTGCCCACTGCTCCAGCCTGGGCCCCACTCCCAGCCCCTTTGCACTGCACCCATGTGATCTCCTGTGGCTATGAGGCCCCGAGGATGGGAGGGTGCGTACCCTTGCCTAGTTGGCTCTCCCTCTCTGTCTCAGGGCCTTCCTGCTGCTGGGTCTTCCTGGGGGGATAGGGGCTTCCTCTGTGACAACCCTCGTTTATGGAACTTATCAGCTACCACAGGATTGGCTGGGTGGCCCTGCTCAACTGGCCTCCTGCCAAGCCTAGATTTGATGTCACTCAGACCTGGCTGGAAGTGACTGAACCTGTGAGCCTCAGTGTCCCTACTGGCTATAAAAGACACCATTAATCCCCATTCTAGCAGTTGCTGAGAAGGGCAAGCTCAGCCCTAGCCAGGGCCCCTTGGGTGGGTTCTCTGATAACCATCTCTATCCATGGCAGCCACATGGCCGACCCACTTTAGAGACAGGTTAAATGACATGCTGGGTGTGGGCCAAGGAGCAGGGCTGAGCTAAAGTCCAGCTGAGCCCACAGTGGCAGATGGGGGTGGGGGGGCATGGAGTGGGGGCCATTTCCTTCTCTGCCCCCTTCCCAGAAGGATGAGGAAGCTCGTATTTTTAGGTGCCACAGCAGCCCTTTTGGGCAACTAGCTTCCCCTTTCCAGGAGCCATCTGTTTCCAAAAGGCCTGTCCTGGGGGAGAGGGCAAGGGGCCTCCCTCAGCCCTGAGGGTGTCTGGGTCCTGAGGTCCTTCTCCCCACACCAGCACTCCTCATAGTTATGTACTGGGAGAGGGGGCTGTGCCCAAGGGACCCTCACAGGTGCCTTTGGGAGATTGTCCTGTGTACCCTAACACCTGGGTCCTCACCCTGCAGTGGGCATCCTGAGCAGCACCACTGGGCCGCTGGGAAGCTGAGTGGGACAGCTCAGAGAATGCAGAGCCTGGCCCCTTTCAGCCCATGATGGCTGGCACCGGGCCAGGGCCTGGCATCCAGAACTGGAGAGACCTGCAGCCAGGTGGGGCTCAGACTGGGACAGGAGCCCCTCAAAAGCTGGCTGGGTCAGCTTGTCCAGAATGTTTGGGCATTGTCGATTTCCACCTAATCTATAGGGCTCCCTAGGCTGCAGGCCTGAGAGCTGCTGGTGTTCAGTGGCTGCACCTGCAGGCTGCCTCCCCCTGTTTACTCACTTTGCGATGTTCACAGCACCTCCAGCCCTCTTGGGCCTGCTGGGCACGGGGCACCTGGAGGTGGGCAGGAAGTGCCTGTGCCCCTGCCCCTGTGTGTCTTCCTGGGCTAGTTGGGAGAGCCACATCCAGGCCCCAGAGCATAGCCTCTCGAGCAGGGGCTCTGGAGGGGAGTGGAGGACAGTCCTGGGACACGGCTGCTCCTCCTCATGGGGCTAGGAATCGCTATTTGAGAAGTGGACAGTGTCTCCCAGAGGTGTTAGCTTTGTGTTCAAATGCAAGGTGCACATCACATCATGATAACACTCTGTCAGGCAACACTGGCCTCTGGGAAAATACAGCCCCTTCCTACTGACCACAGGGAGCCCCCCAAGCCCTGTGGTTAGGAGCCTGGGCACTGGGGCCCACACTAGTCGTGGGCATGGCTGACCACTGGTGCCTGTGTTCTCAACAGTAAAACTGGACAAGAGGGTGAGAATTTGACCAAGTGCTTAACACAGGGAGGATTCCCAGAAACATCCAGAAAAAAGAGGAAAAACAGAAGGGAGAGAGAGGGGCAGGGTGGTGGGACGGAGGGCAGGAACCTCTCTGTGGGGCCCTGTGCCTGAGCCCTTTGAGGGCCCTGCCCCGCCAGCCCCTGGCTGGGCCTTGGCTGAATATAGCCCCCAGGGCCTTGCCCTTTCAGCTGCTCTCCCTCAGATGCCTTCCTGACTCCGATGTCACCTCTTCCAAGAAGTCCTCCTTCCCAGTCCTGGCCTTCCTCCCGGTGTTCCTCCCTGTAATGGTGGTTGGTAGAATAATGGCCAGTAAATACACCTTCCATGGCCAAAGGGGCTGTGCAGCTGTGATCAAAGTTGAGGACCTTGATGGAATCTGGTCTTGGACTGTCCCATGGGCCCAATACAGTCACATGCTCTTAGAAGGAGAGAAGAAGGTGGTGGTGGGGGCAGAGAAGGAGACACAGGATGGAGACAGAGGTCAGAGACAGGGACAGGAAGATGCAGGAAGGGGCCACCAGCCAAGGGACACATGCCTCCCCAAGAGACTGGAAAAGGCAAAGAAGGGTTTCCCCCCTGGAACCTCCAGAAGGACTCAGCCCAGCTGGCACTTTGATTTTAGGGCAGTGAGAGAGACCCTGCAGGATTCCTGACCTCCAGAACCCTTAGACACTAAGTGAGTGCTGTGGGAAGCCACCACCTCTGTGGTAGTGGTGGATGCACAGCAGCACAGGACGCAAATGTGTTCTGAGTCCCTGTTTATCACTGGCCACCCTGACCCACTGGCAGTTTGTTCACTGTCCCAGACTCAGAACACATTTGCCAGCCTCCAGTTTGGTCACTTAGTGTCCCTGGCATCCAGAGCAGGGTCCGGCACTATAGGGCACCTGAAGGACATTTGTGCCAAGCAGTGGTGTTGAGAGCCTGTGGGTTCCCTCGGGGAAGCCTCTGACTCAACGCCAGGCCACCCAGCAGGGCCCCTGGGTACACACTGTCCCCAGGGAAAGTGGATGTGCTGCTGTCCCAGCCCAGGGAGCCTGCGGAAGGTCGAGGCCACAGGGCAAAGAAAATGATGGCCACGGTGGCACAAGGAGCTGGCAAGACAGAAAAGCCTCTGAGTTCCCAGGCTGGTCTAGGGGGTCAAATGCCCCTAAGTTATGCAGGGTCTGGGTCCCTGTTGGCTGGTAAGGGCTGTGGCAATTGTCACTCTTCCAGCTCCTGACACTGCCCCAGCAGCCTTCCCAGCCACCACCTTGATTGACAGGGGTACCCAGAGCCCAGTGTGCGTCAGGGGCCTTCCTCCTGGTACAGGGCTGCTGTCACACTCAGGGATGCTGTGGGCACTCAGCAGGATTGCCTCTCCAGTAGGCAAAGGCGAGGGGGCCGAGGCCTGTGGATCCCTTGAGCTCAGGAGTTTGAGACCAGCCCGAACAAGAGTGAGACCCCATTTCTACCCAAAATAGAAAAACTAGTGGGCTTTGTGGCAGGCTACTGTAATCTTAGTTACTCAAGAGGCTGAGGCAAGAGGATCCCTTAAGCCCAGGAGTTTGAGGTTGCTGTGCACTATGATGCGACTGCACCCTAGCCTGGGGCAACAGAGTGAGACTCTGTCTCAAAAAACAAAACAACAAAAAGGCAAATATGTCCACAGAGATGCAAACACACCAGCCCCCTCCCAGAGTGGGGAAAGGGCCCTGGCACCACCCACCCCCGAGGTAGACATCAAAGAATGATACAGAGAGTCCACACTCTCTAGGCTGTGTCTCAGGTGGCCCTTCGTGTGACAGAACATTAGGGCAGTCAGCCTGCAGGGGCTCCACTCCAGGGACAACCGCTCAGTGGTGATAGGTTTCAGGCCCAGCCACCCTGCGTATCAGCCTCCATGAAGGTATTTTGGGGTGGGTTTCCTAGGACTGTCTGAACAAACTGCCATGCACAAGGGAGAGGAGTGTAGAATAACAGAAGTTCATTCCTTCTGGAGGCCAGAAGTCCAAGTCCAAGGTGCTGGTAGGGCCAGGTGCTCCCTCCAAAGGCTCTGAGAGACAACCCATCCTTGGCCCATCCAGCTCCAGCCTTCCTTGACTTATGGCTACATTGATCTGATCTCCGTGTCCACTGCCACTGGCCTTCTCACCTGGGTCTGTGTCTTTTCTTTTTCTTTCTTTCTTTTTTTTTTTTTTTTTTGGCTGGGGCTGGGTTTGAACCCGCCACCTCTGACATACAGGGCTGGTGCCTTACTCCATTGAGCCACAGGCACTGCCCTATGTCTTTTTTCTTTTTAAGGATGTTTGTCGTTGGATTTAGGGCTTACTCAGACAATAAGTTAATTACATCTGCAAAGAACTGTTTTCTAAATAAGGCCTCATTCACAGGTCTAAGGGTTCAGAGCTCAGGCATGTCTTTTGGGTGCTACCATTCAACTGGGTAACCATGGTGCTGGGGTGACAGCAGCCTGTGGGTCCATGATGGCCTCTCTAGGGCTTCCCTCTAAGCATGTGACTGCAGGGTTCTCCCACGGAGGGCCCACTCTGGTCCCCTCGGCAGGCTGGATGCATATTCCTCCCAGCAGTCCTGACCTTCCCATGGGATCCTTGCTCCTCCTGGGACGTTTGAGTCTGGGCAGCAGTGAGGGCTGGTTGGCATGGGAGATGCACCTGTTGTGTGTTGGGGACTCTGGCCACCCTCCTAAACCCATTCCCTCCTCTGAAAGTGTCTGCAGAAGGTGGCTGGTGTGACCCTGTGACTAAGTTCCCTGCTGGGATGTGAAGGGGAAGCTCTGCCCTGGCCCATCAGTCCCCACAGGTGTTCCACACTCCTCCCTGGGGGTGACCTCAGAAACTGCATGCTGAGATGGCAGAGTGGCTGTCCGCCTGGGTCCCCTAAGGGAGAGAGAAATAATTCCCCTCTCCCCCTGGGCTAACAGGGAGAGAGAAATAACCCCCACAAGTCACAGCCTCTGTTGTCATATCTCCTGCTGCAGCCACTGATCCCACCCTAACTAGTTCCAGTTATAAGAAACAGAAACTCATTGCAAACCGGCTGAAGCCAGATGGAGACTGAAATGAGAATCAAAACCACAATTAGACACCACTTCACACCCCTTAGGATGGCTGATACTGAGAAAAGAAAACAGCAGAAAACAGCAAGTGTTGGCAAGGATGAGGAGAAAGCAGACGCCAGAGGCGCTCACTGTTGGTGAGAAGGTGCAGGCAGCTCAAACAGTTAAACTTGACCCAGCAATTCCACATCTGGGCATATCCCCAAAAGAATTAAAGTCAGGGGCTCAGCGCCTGTAGCTCAGCAGCTAGGGCGCCAGCCACATACATCAGAGCTGGTGGGTTCAAATCCAACCCAGGCCTGCCAAACAACAAAGACAACTACAATCAAAAATTAGCCAGGTGTTATGGCGGGCACCTGTAGTCCCAGCTACTTGGGAGGCCGAGGCAAGAGAATCGCTTAAGCTCAGGAGTTTGAGGTTGCTGTGAGGTGTGATACTACAGCACTCTACCAAGGGCAACACAGTGAGACTCTGTGTCAAAATTAAATAAATAAGTAAAATAAAAAGTCTCTCTCTCTCAAAAAAAAAAAAAAAAAAAGAATTAAAATCAGGGACTCAAAGAGATATGTGTATCCCCATGTGCATAGCAGGATCATTCATTCTCAACAGCCGAAAGGTGGGAGCAACCCCACAAACAAAAGGTCATCTATCCCTACAGCAGAGTGTTACTACTCCTTAAAAGAGAAGGAAAGTCCAGCGCAGGCTGCGACGTGCCAAACCCTGAAGGCTTCGTGCAAAGAGAAACGTGCAGGTCACACAAAGACAAATTACACAGGATTCCACTCGGAGGAGCTCGGAGGAGTTCGAGGGGTCACATTCACAGAGATGAAAATTAGAATGGGAGTTGTCAGGGGCTGGGGACAGGAAATGGGGAGTACTAATGAGAAGTTAAAGAGGATGGAGTTTCAGTCGGAAAGATGAAAAAGTTCAGGAGACGGATGGTGGTTGTACAACACCGTGAATTACTTAATACCACTGAATTATACACTTAAAATGATTAAAATGATAAATTTTGTTATGTACATTTTACCACAATAGAAAAAGTTAAAACAAATGTTTATACTCCCCCCCCAAAAAATAATAGACAGATTAGGCAAATATGTGGCGTCTGCATGATATTCTATGGAGATTCATATACCCTTCTGCCTTTTTTTTTTTTTTTTTTTTGAGACAGAACCTCAAGCTGTCACCCTGGGTAGAGTGCTGTGCCATCACAGCTCACAGCAACCTCTAACTCCTGGGCTTAAGCAATTCTCTTGCCTCAGCCTCCCAAGTAGCTGGGACTACAGGTGCCTGCCACAACACCCGTTTTTGTTTTTTTTTTTTGGTTGTAGTTGTCCTTGTGTGGCGGGTCTGGGCTGGATTCAAACCCTCCAGCTCAGCTGTGTGTGGCTGGAGTCTTAGCCGCTTGAGCTACAAGCGCTGAGCCACTGCTGACTATTTTTTAAAAAATACTTTTTCGGACTCTGCACCCGTATCTCAATGGTTAGAACAATGGCCACATACACCAAGGCAGGTGGGTTGGAACCTGGCCTGGGCCTGCTAAACAACAACAATGGCAACAAAAAAATAGCTGGGCGTTGTGGCAGGCGCCTGTAGTCCCAGCTACTTGGGAGACGGAGGCAAGAGAATCTCTTGAGCCCAAGAGTTTGAGGTTGCTGTGAGCTATGATGACACAGCACTCTACTGAGGGTGACATAGTGAGATTCTGTTAAAAAAAAAAAAAAATATATATATATATATATATAAAAATACTGGTCTCCCTCCTGTAATCCTGGCACTCTGGGAGGCTGGGGCAAGAGGATTCCTTGAGTTCAGGAGTTCAAGACCAGCCTGACAAAGACTAAAACCCTGTCTGTACTAAAAAAAAAAATAAAAAATAAAAATAAAAAATAAAAAAATAAAACCCTGTCTGTACTAAAAATAGAAAAATTAGCTGGGCATCATGGCAGGCACCTGTAGTCCCAGCTACTTGGGAGTGTGATGCAAGAGGATGGCTTGAGCCCAGGAGTTGGAGGTTGCTGTGAGCTGTGACACTGCTGCACTCTACCTGGAGAGAGGGCAGATGAACCAGCGGGCGTCCACAGCAATGTGGAGCCTGGCAGATGTGGGCTCACGTCTTCCCTCTGACATTTAGTGACTTGGTGACTTGGGAGGTTGTTGAAGTCCCAGCTAAGTCTGTTGGGAGCTGAAAATCAGCTCTGTAACAACCCCACCCCGTAGGACCCCTGGGAGTGGTTTCAGGAACCACTCAAGCCATAGGAGGTGGAGGCAGGAGACTCACTTGGGAGGGCTATAGGTGTTGCGTGTAGAGGACTCCCAACCTGACCACAGCCCCAGAAAGAGAAACGGAGAGGTCCACACACAGGAATAAACCCCCACAGCCAACTACACTGCACTCCAGGTTCTGATGGTGCCTCCTGCTGATTGGGCCAGACAGAGGACCGGGGATGAGGGAGACCAGTGTTGTGGACCCCCCACAGTAGCCCCCACAAGCCGGCACAGAGCAGAATGGAAGGGTCCCCACCAGGGGTGTCCACCTGACCTGCACTGCGGGACCAGAGCCAGATCCTTGGGCTTCCTGGTGCCCTCTTGTTTGGAGATGCACGTCCTCATCTCAGTAACATCTGGGTCATCTCAACTTCTCTGTCCCCTCACCCCCAGACCTACAAGCCACCCAGTTCCATTGTCCACTCTCTTCCCCAGCTCTCAGAGCTGTCACAGCCTCCCCTGCCCCATGTCAGTGGTCTCGGCTCAAGCCTTGTCATGTGTCAACTAGACTGAGACCAAGGGTCTCCAGCCAACCCTGGCCAGCCCCCAAGCCCCGCCCCTACCCTGCTCTCACACCTCACTGGCGCCCCCAAAGCCACAGAGGCAGAGCTGGCCCCTGGGCCCATTTCTCCTGGCCCCACCTCCTACTATCCCCCTATGTGGCAGAGTCCTCCATGGCTGCTGGCATCTTGCTCCACTGGCAGACACATCAGTGCACAGGCCCTTGAGCCAGAAGAAAAAGGGGTGTAGGTCCAGCCCTGCACTCAGCACACCCTCCATCCATTTGTTCTCTCATTTCTTTACTCATTCAACAAACCTTTATCTGTGCCAGGTGTTCGGGTGCAAAGCTCAGCAGGTGCTCTGCACAGTAGGAGAAAAGAATTTCTGTGGACTGGCTTGATGCCTGTGGCTCAAGCAACTAAGGCGCTTGCTACATATACCTGAGCTGGCAGGTTCGAATCCAGCCTGGGACAGCCAAACAACAATGATGGCTGCAACCAAAAAATAGCCGGGCGTTGTGGCAGGTGCCTGTAGTCCCAGCTACTTGGGAGGTAGAGGCAGGAGACTCGCTTGAACCCAGGAGTTGGAGGTTGCTGTGAGCTGTGATGCCACAGCACTCTAACCAGGGTGACAGCTTGAGGCTCTGTCTCAAAGAAAAAAATATTTCTGTGGACCGAGATTAGGATATACAAATATAAGTTTTTTTTTTTTTTTAGGTTTTTTTTTTTTTTATTGTTGGGGATTCATTGAGGGTACAATAAGCCAGGTTACACTGATTGCATTTGTTAGGTAAGTCCCTCTTGCAATCATGTCTTGCCCCCAGAAGGCGTGGCACACACCAAGGCCCCAGCCCTCCCCCTCCTTCCCTCTCTCTGCTTTTCCTTCCCCCTCCACCCATGATCTTAATTGTCATTAATTGTCCTCATAAAAGTATAAGTTTATTTTATGTTTTTTTCTTTTTTTTTTTTTTTGCAGTTTTTGGCCAGGGCTGGGTTTGAACCTACCGCCTCTGGCATATGGGGTCGGCGCCCTATCCCTTTGAGCCATAGACGCTGCCCTATTTTATGTTTTTTAAAACACTTCCTCTTTTTATCTATCTATCTTTCTTTCATGGATAGTGTCTTAGTGTCATCATAGTTCACAGCAACCCCAAACTCTTGGGCTTAAGAGATTCTCCTGCCAGGATGCCCAGCTCGTTTCTATTTTCAGTAGTCTCACTCTTGCTTAGGCTGGCCTGGGACTCCTGAACTCAAGCAATCCACCTGCCTGGGCCTCTTAGAGTGCTAGGCCAGGGACACCTAGCCTGGCCTTTATTTCATCCTTCAGAAGGGAGTGGGAAAAGAGAGAGATGACTATGACATCCCAAATAAAGAAAAGGGAAGATGCCAGCAGTTGAGGTCAAAGGGTTGCTGAACTTTACAGGGAGAAAGAGAAAAAGGTAATTGCAGCCCAATTCACAGGTTTTTGTGGATGTGAAGGCTAGATGCCCTTTCCCTGACAGTTGAGGACAGACTTTGTTTATAGGTGTTTCTGATCCCATTTACAAGTGTTTATATCTGGCTGTCTGTCCAAGAGAGTTTCAGGAATCACTCAAGCCATGGGAGCAATTTCTGAAAGGCAGAGTGCTGAAGTAATGTAGAGAGAAAGAATTAACATTTCCTTTTGATCTGCGGGCTCCTCAGTGGTTTATGAAAAGGGAACTGGGGGTGCAGAGGGGGCTGCTAGTAAGTCTGCAGGGCAGAGAAGGAAAGGCAGAGAGAGATTTTTGTCTTTAATAAAAAACTATTTACAGGTGTGTGGCTCAGTGAGTAGGGCGCCGGCCCCATATACCCAGGGTGGCGGGTTCAAACCTGCCCGGCCAAACTGCAACAAAAAATAGTCAGGCCCTGTGGCGGGCAGCTGCAGTCCCAGCTACTTGGGAGGCTGAGGCAAGAAAATCATCTCAGCCCAAGAGCTGGAGGTTGCTGTGAGCTGTGACACCACAGTACTCTACCGAGGGGATAAAGTGAAACTCTGTCTCTTAAAAAAAAAAAAAAAAAAAAAAAAACTATTTACATTTCACTACAAAGACCCACCATTCTTACCCCCAGGGTCTTCCCTGAGGCTCTGTCCCAGCTGGGGGGAACAAGCCCCTACCCTCAGCTTCAAGGATCTCCATGGGGTAGGTGGCGGGATTGAATGCTGCAGAAATGTTTACTACCACCATCAATTACCGTCTAGCAACCCAGCACTTCCTGCTAAGTGCCCAGCCTTGTCCACTTGCAGGCGCCTGTCCTCCTCAACCCCACAGGGGTGTTGACATGTCCAACCCTCCACTCCCTAGCCTGGAGGGCTGGAACCACTTTCTCATTTTCCTGTCACTCCTTAGTTCCTGAAAAAGGGGGGCTGGGGCACCGTAGGTGGGCTGGACTGGCGGAAGCCAGAGCCAGCCCAGCAGGCCCCCAGACCCTGGCCAGCGCCTGCCTGGCCCTCTCAGGGGGAATGCCCCCCCCCGTAGTGAGACACATCCCAGTCCCTCTCCTTGCTGAGGAGGGGATCCCATCTTGCCTCTTTTGTCCTTTCTTTCTTTTTTCTTTTTGAGACAGTCTCACTTTGTCACCCTCGGTAGAGTACTGTGACATCATAGCTCACAGCAACCTCAAACTCTTGGGCTCAAGCGATCCTCCTGCCTCAGCCTCCTGAGTAGCTGGGACTATAGGTGTCTACCACAATCCTGACTATTTTTAGTAGAGATAGGGTCTCACTCTTGCTCAGGCTGATCCCTGACCCCAGAGCTCAGGTGATCTATCTACCTCAGTCTCCCAGAGCTCAGGTGATCTACCCACCCCAGATCCCAGAGCTCAGGTGATCTACCCACCCCAGATCCCAGAGCTCAGGTGATCTACCCACTTCAGTCTCCCAGAGCTCAGGTGATCTGCCCACCTCAGTCTTCCAGAGCTCAGGTGATCTACCCACCCCAGATCCCAGAGTGCTGAGATTACAGACTTCCCATCTTGCCCTGGAAGACAGGCTGCTTCATGGGGCTGCTGCCCCATACCAGGAGTCTGGGCAGAGCCATTGCAGGAGGACAGGTTGGGGCTCAGCCCATCAGCTCCTTCCTGGGGAGAAGGGAGCCCCGTCACTGAGGGCCAGGTAGATGTGAATCAGATGCCTAGTTGCTGCCCCAGCAGCCAGCAGCCCACACAGCCCCCAGCCCTCCCTCCATCTGCACAGGGCGTTTAAAGGCAATAAGCGGGCTAATTAATTCTCTTCAAAGACCTCTCAATTATTCATCCTGGGCCACAGACGGAACAATTAGAGCATCTCTCCCTCACAGCTCTGGCAGTAGAAGTAAGGCTGAGCCTGGGCTGTAGAGCCAAGCCCGCTGGGCTCCCTAGTCTTGATGTCCCCAGGGTCCCCAACAGAGGCCAGACAGGTTTGTCCCTGTCTGTCCCCAAAAGCAAAACAGACCTTTGAGGAGCATTCTCTTCTCCCCTAGACCTGTAAGTGGCCCAGATTGTTATTGTTTCTGGGGGAGACTCGGAGGCCCTGAGTGGGCAGGGCAGACGACAGACACAAAGTGGGGCTGCCTGTGTGTAGCACCCTCGGAGACAGCAGGGCCCAGAGCTGGGGCCGGGCCACTCAGCCTCCAGCAAAGAGGTGTGTGCTGGGAGGGAAGAGGGGAGAGGCAAGCTGCAGGCCAAGCTGGGGAGGGTCCCGTGCCCCCCAGCACTAGGAGCTAGGCCCCTCTGAGCTAGGCCTTCCCTGAGGCCAGGGGGCCTGCACAGCACCAGCTTCACTTCTCCACACCAACTTCCTGGAGTCACTCTAGGCACTCTCGGGGCCCTGGGGACAGGCCAGCTGTCCTTGCCTCTGCTACCTCCTCGGCCCTCACTCCCTTGTGTCCCCCAAACAGCAGATGTCCACATGGCACTTGCAGGGTTAACTCTGGGAGGCTCTGGGAGGCGCAGAGTGGGGGGTGGGGGCCCTGTCGGGAAGTGTGGATTTCTGCAGTGGTTTTACTGGAAAAGCTGTAGCTGAGGTGGGAGGGGGTCACCATGGCAACTTCTGGCTGTGGGAAAGGTTGGCTGGTGGGAACCAATTCTTTCAGGGGCCCGAGGGGGCCCAGAAGGCTGCTGGCACCTGGGGGACCCCACGGCTGCCTCCCACGGGTCCTCACTCTCTTAGAGGAGCACGGAGACCCTCCCCAACCCACAATTAACAGTTTCCTGATTTCCCGCCTACCTCACCTACCTTGTAATATCCCCCAGGGCTGGGCCCCTGACTCAGCCCCGCCCCTCAGCAGTTATCAGCAGCTAATGGATGAACCCAAGATGGGCAGGGAGGAGCTCCCAGGAATCTCCCTCTTGGAGCTCTACATTGGGAATGCCTCGACTTCCCGGCCTGCGGTGAAATTCAAGGGATGCCTGGACTGAGACTCCTCTACCCTGGCCCAATCCAACTAAGAGAGTGTGTAATCTAGGGGGCCCAGAAGCTCACCCCAACTCAGCCCCAGTGGGGAAGAGAGGGCCAAAGCAACAAGTTTAAGAAAGTCCTCCCCACCCCCAACACAAACATGCACATTCCTCCCAGACAGAGAAATGGGGCTCTAGATGCCCCAAGGTGGGGTGAAGGTCAGGGCCCTGGGGGTACACCTCCAAATCCTGATAACCCCTGCCTGCTGTCTGCCATAGTGGGCTGAGATGGACTTTGCCCAGTGCCCCACCTGTCACACGTGGTCTGGCCTGGACCTCCCATCTGGATTCTCTGTCCTGACCCCTGACTCACAGCTGATTCAGTCAGTGGGTGTTGAGGGCCTATGGGGTGTGGGGTCTGGGAATCTGGGGAGCATTAGAGTAGACACAGCTGGTGGAGGGGGTGGGGACTCCCAACACCATGCAAACTCCACAGGCAGGCACACGGTGGGCATGTGGAGAGGTTCCGGGAGGGAGTGTGTGTGAGATCCAAAGGCACTTCCAGGCATCTCCAGTGGCACTGCCCGAAGGGCCAGGCCCAGGACAGACCTGGGAGGCAGGGGAGGTAGTGGGGGGAGCCTGGACCACTGTGCCTCTTTTCTTCCTTTTCCGTCCTCCCCCAGCCCCACCAGAAAAGAGCTGAGGTCCTTCTTAAGCCCCCCCAAGTTGCTGCTGAGAAAAGTGGGTCTCTGTCCATCCAGCCTGGCGCCCCTTACCTGCAGAATTGGCATGGGCCAGAGCCAGGAGGGGGACACAAGCCTGTTCCAGGAGTGCCCTTTCCTGCCTGTCCGTGCCTGAAAGAGTTAACCTGACCATCCTTCCTTTCTTCCCTCAACACTGAAGTCCCCAGACACCAGGCTGATTTGGGGGACACCCCAGGTTCCTCAGCCTCCCTGTGCCTGAATGTCCCGCCCTGCCCCCATGCCCGCCTGCCTCTAGCATGCTGGGATCTGCCGAATCCTGATAAAACATTTGGGGGAGATAAGTGCAGCCAGCGTATAAATAATTAAGACCACATGCATATTTGCCAACAAAAGAAAAGTTTAAAACCCCCATTCCCATTCCGGGAACAGCTGCCTGCATGGGGCCCGGGCGGGGCAGTGGCAGCCCAGCCCCACCACCCTCACCCTCTGGAGGCCTGGAGGCCTGCTGTGGGGTTCTGGCTCAGAGTGGGCAGGGAGAGGGTGGCTGAGCCCCCTGGGGCTGGGTGCGGTGGTCCTAACACCCCTTCAGTGTTAGGGTCCACACCCTAATGCCAGGCAAGGCCTAGGTACCAAAAAATATTCAGTGAATAAATGAATGAATGACTGAGCAGAGTTTGTCCTGAGCTCTGGGAGGCAGACCTCCGCCTGGGGTGAGAAGGCCACAAAACTCCTGGGGGGCTGGGGAGTCAGCTGCCTCTCACGCTCTCCTCTTCTGCAGGAGGCCTGCACTGCCTCACTTGAGGACCTGCCAGGAGCCCTGCTGATGTCTAATGCCATCTCTCCACCTGGCACTCCAGGTCCTCTGTCCCATGGGGCCACCCCAGCAGGGCAGACTTATAGCATGCTCCAGATCTTTGCTAGAGCTGTCCCCTAGGGGGACTGCCCCTCCCCACTACATAGGTCAACCCCAGCCACATCTCTTCTTGGAAGGAAGCCCCTCTCTACCCTCTGCTCTGAGTTCTCTCATCCACATACATTCAGGCATTTCCTGCATACTCATTATGTTCTAAGCCCCATGCTAGAGACCCCGAGAATAAAAGACCCAGGTCTCACTCTCTAGGATCTTGCAGTCCTGGTGAGTGACACTGACAAGTGACCAATGACAAAGGCAGCTCCAAGGAAGCAGAGAGAAGCAGGGGTGGCTATTACCTAAGGCTTCCTGGAGGAGGAGACAGGCTACAAAATAGGGGGTTGAGAAGGCAGAGGAGGAGGAAGGCTGGACACCACGGTGCACGCAGCAGGGCGAGGTCTTTCGGGCAGCAGACACCTCTGAGGTGTGGGCCCCAATCCTGGCTCTACTACCTACCAGCAAGTTCCCTCCCTCCCACCCTCCCTCCCTGATCTCAGTCCCCCCACTGATACAGGGGGTCCTGCAGTTCTGGGTATGCAGAGCTCCTGGCTGTCATTTTGAGGTCTTGTCTCCTCAGCAGGAGACAAAAGGCTCAGCTCAGTATCCAGCATGGGCTGGCAAACCCAGTAGGATGCTGCCTGCTGGACGGATTGAGAACCTTGAAGTTTCTTCTGGAATCTTCTCTCCTCAGCACAACTCACCTTTGTTCACTGAGGTCTCTGGGAAGCACCTAAGTCTCTGATCATACCTGTCAAGTGCCCCCTCATCCTGGGGACACTGGGCAACATGGACTGCATTCTGCCCCTGGACTCTGGCAGGAGGGCGACAGAGACCTGTGGAATTAGGTTCTCCAGAGATGAAGCCCTTCCTGGGGACTCCAGGGCTGCTCAACAGAGGGACATGCCTAAGCAGCTGCTAGTCCTGCATATGGTCCTCATGGTCCCAGCATGGAGTCCTTGAGCCCAGTCCCCAAACCCCAGGGCCAGGGCCAGCCCAGTCTTGTCTCTGTTCCTTTTTTTTTTTAAGAGACAGAGTCTCACTTTGTTACCCTCAGTAGAGTGCTGTAGCATCACAGCTCACAGCAACCTCTAGCTCTTGGGCTGAGGCAATTCACTTGCCTCAGCCTCCCGAGTAGCTGGGACTACAGGTGTCCACCACAATGCCTGGCTATTATTTTGTTGTTGTTGTTGTTGTTGCAGTTTGCCTGGGGCTGGGTTCGAACCCACCACCCTCAGTATATGGGGCCAGCGCCCTACTCACTGAGCCACAAGTGCCGCCCTTGTCTCTGTTCCAAATAGGGGCAAGTGCCCACCAGAGAGAGGCCCAACCCCCAGCTGGCCCACGCCACCCACCAGGACTGGTCTTCAGTCCTGCCTGTGATCCCCACCTACCCAGCCCTCCAGGTTTCTGAACATGGGACCTTCCTTCATTCTGCCACCCTGCACTTCAAGTTCAGCCGGCAGGTGCCCAGGGTCAAAAATTATAAGACCTGTCAGCCTTCACACTGCTTGGATCATGCACCCTCCAATAAAAATGATATATGCATGGTTATTTATAGATTACACATTTCCATGACTGTATGAATATATTACTTGGATTCTAAAATATGCACAAAAGATGGCATTTTAAAAGAATGAGATTTAAATAGTAAGTACAAAATTCTCCTCCCCACCATAATGGGTCATCCTGTGTATCCCCTTTTGGAGGCCAGATCAGCAAGAGAGCCCTCAGACCCCTAGCCCTGTGGGGGTCCCAGGTGCCTGCCTCTTTGGTCCATCTCTCAGCCTCAAGTTCCAACCATCCTTCCAAAGAACCCCCAAACTCTGCTCCTATGAAAACCACACTTTCCCTGATCCCAGCTGTTCTATCAGCAGCTAGGGAGCCAGGCCCAGGGTGCCCCTACAATAGCTGTGTTCCATCCTCTGCAAGGCTGCCAGGGGGGAGAGCAATTAGTCCTGTGGTACAGGGGACAGAGGACAAGATGGCAGAGGGCAAAACTTCCTCCACAGGATGCCGAAGGAGGACGCTCTTTAGCGCTAAGGAACTTGTGCTGAAATCCCATCTCTGGGTAAAATGACCAATGGGAGAGCCTGGAGCCAGGGCGCACAGTAGGTGTGCAGCTTTGGAGCAGTCTTTGGGATTCTGCTTATGGACAAGGTAGGCTCTGCCTGTCCCTGGATTTGGGCCTATGGTGGGGCCGGGCAGCTATTCTTGCCCACACCCTTGTGACTCTGGGGAGCCAAGACTTCTCTGGGGGAGTCAGGAGGCGCACCCTGGAATTCTGTGTCTGCGGAGAGCAGCAGACCACAAGCCCCACCTCCCATCCACAGCTCCCATTTCCTGCATCTACTTACTCCCCCCAAGGGCTCTCCCTGGTGGCAGCAGCAGTGGGAGGAGGGGGTTTCTAGGGGAAGGGTGTCCTCTGTGGGTACTCTGCTAAGCCAGGAAGGGCAAAGGGAGTAGCATGTTCCCCTGCTGGACCCTGAGCTCCAAGGGGCAGAGCCTGCAGCCTGCTCACCCTTGGGTCCTCTGCACCCAGCACAAGACAGTATCTATGGAATAGGACCTGCCCCCAGATGGCCACCATGCCTGATGCCTGGCATCTGACCCTTCTGTCCTCTCTGCCTGGTGGGCTGAAAGGCCAGAACAGAGGCCCAAGACCCAGCAGGGGACCAGCTGGCTCAGAGCTGAGCCCGTGCTATAGTCCAGACCCAGTATCAGGAAGCTAGAGGTAGATGCCAGTAAAGAGATCTGAGGGAGATTAGGGGTCTGCTGCCTAATCAGAGGCTGCCCGAAGCTGGAGGACAAGTTCCTGGAAGGAGGCGGAAGCTGCAGCAGTAAATAACGCACGCTGAACTGCATGCCCAGCTGCTGAGCTGGCTGGCAGGGCTTGCAGGCTGGGCCCCTGGGTGCGGGGAGTAGATGGGGCAGAAGGAGCAGGGGTTGAGCTGGTCTCAGCCTGAGAAGGGGGCGTCCCCAGGGTCCTTGGGCTTGGTCCCCTGCCCATCCACACCACAGCCCCCAGCCTCCCAGGAAGGCCCTGAAGGGAGGATACAGCCCTGGGCTTGCTGGGCTCCCCCATGGAGCCTCCTCCCCACCCCCACCCCAAAGCCCAGTTCCTGGAAGGCTGGCTGCTTCCCAGCCACAGCGGGAGTCCTGGGTTATGGTCCCAGAGGGTTTTCCACCAGGATTGCAGCTCCGCCCACTGGCTGTCAGCTTCAGGTCCCACTTTCCTGCAGGCCTCCAGGACTCTGAATCTGTCCCCTAGACCTCCCCCAAAGGCCCCTGAGAAGCACTTAAGGCCCGTAACTCCTGGTGCCCCCATGCCACTGGGTCCCAAAGCCCAGGTGCCTCTGTGTGAGGGACTGTGTAAAAGTGCAGGTTAAAATCACAAGACACCACCACACACCCACCAGAATAACTAAAATTAAGAAGGATGTTGATGCTAAGTGCCATCCAGATAGACAGGCAAGGGGAAAGTGAGAGAAGGGATCATTTCCACCACTTTGGGAAAGGGTTTGTCACTCTCCGGTAAGGCCAGTGGTCCCCCCTCCACTATTAAGAGAAGGGGTAGTAGGGGGAGATCACAGCCCAGCATGGGGCCACTTTGTTCACAGGTTTGGTTTTTTTTTTTGGTTGGGCCAGGTTTGAACCCACCACCTCTGGTATACGGGGCTGGAGCCACAGGCGCCATCCTTTCACCAGGCTTTTTGAGGCTCAGTGTTTTCAGGACTGACCCAAGGCCACCTCTCATTCCCCAGCGACAGACAGTGTCAATGTTTCTCTTTTCTCTCCTGACCAAGGCCTTCTCTCTGCAAGTTAAGTCACCTTTGATCTCCAGCCTGACATTCAGCTCCACAGGCCCAGACAGGGCAGAGCAGGGTGCAAGGAATCCCGGGGGTAGGTCACCGGGCTGCCAGAGGGGCGATTTCTGTCTGAACTCCCAAAGTGGGCCAACATGGGTGCTTCACAAAAGAGGGCTCCAGATGGCTCAAACATGGGAGGAGGCACACTACTCCACCAGGTACCTGAAGGAGCAGATTAAAATCATAAGACACCACCACACACCCACCAAAGTGGCTGGAATTAAGAAGTGTCATGATGCTAAGTGTCATCAAGATAGACCAGCAACGGGAAAGTGAGAAAAGAATCATTTCCACCACTTTGGGAAAGGGTTTGTCACTATCCTGTAAGGCTGGAGGTGACTCCAGACTCAGCAGTTCCACCCTGACCTGACACCTACGCCCTGAGACAGGACTAAAATACTTGCAGGCAGCATTGGTAGTCAACAACCCCGGGTCCCTAAACAGGCAGAGTGGAGAATTAAGCTGCGGCCTAGACAGACGGGGGAAAGGCACGCAGAAGTCGCAGAGAAGGACTGACAGCTGTGACACCAGTGACTTGTGAACATCACGCTGACCCACCCCCAGCACACTGATACATCTTCTGTAAAGTTGAAACACAAGTCACACTCAACTATTGTTTTTTTTTTTTTGAGACAGAGCCTCAAGCTGTCACCCTGGGTAGAGTGCCATGGCATCTTAACTCACAGCAACCTCCAACTCCTAGGCTAAAGTGATTCTCTTAACTCAGCCTCCCAAGTAGCTGGGACTACAGGTGCCCGCCACAATGCCCAGCTATTTTCTGGTTGCAGTCGTCATTGTTGTTTGGTGGGCCCCAGGCTGGATTCGAACCTGCCAGCTCAGGTGTATGTGGCTGGCACCTTAGCCGCTTGAGCCACAGGCGCCAGCTGACACTCAACTATTGTTGAAGATATATACACAGTGGTAAAACTGTAAATAAAAGCAAATCACCATCATAAAAGTGAGGGCAGCTTTAGCTTTAACTTCCGGGAGAGGGAGCAGTCACAGGTGGGGAGGAAACTTCTGGAATCCTGGCTATGGTCTATTTCTCCGTAAGTGTGGCCACAACATAGGAGTTTGCTGTGCATGTTTATCTGTAACCCTGCACAAGGATGCTTCCTGGGCTCTTCTGTATGACAGGCATATTTCTTTTGAAAAACAAGTGTATTTGAGTGCCCACCGTGCACAGCTCCTAGCCAGCCTGGCTCTGGCCCTGCATAGCCAGGAGCTAATTGTTGAATGGCTGGCCGTGGTGTCCCCTCTGCCTGGCAGTGCAGGGTTTCCCCAGCTCCTTCACCTTCAAGCCCACCGCAGTCAGTCTGCAGAGCCCGTCTGCTCTGCGCTCCTGTTCTCTCCTGGTCTCCCACCCTCATGGGAACAGGTCACTCTGGATTTCTGCCTGATTTTCCTCCTAGTGGGGGAGGTGCAGGGCCAAGTGCACACCCACTGCTCTGCCCAGCTGGAATGCTGGTGGTAGTGTGAGCTGTTCTCCCTGATACTCCCAGGCTATTCGTATTGGGCCCAGGCCAGTGCCCTATAGATCCTGTGGGCTCAGGGCCAAAGGGGTGGGATGGAAAGGACATTTCCCCCCACACATGTTTACCAGACCCTGGGGCTGCTATCTCCAGCTCCAATCTGCTGCCTCCTTTATCTCAGCGGGGCCAGCCCCAGGTTCCCAGCAGCAGCCTCCCCACCGCTCACTTCCTGCCAGCGCCCAGCGTTACAGGAATACGCACACTGAGCCCTGTGAGTGCGTGTGAGCAGTGTGCCCACACCCAGGGCCCACGCCTGGCCAGGTGCCAGGGAGCCCACCTGAACTGGGTTGAGTCCCCTTCAAGTCCATCTGGGTTCTTCCACTGCTCTGGGAGTGGCAAATAAATCTCCTAAGAAGGCCCAGGACCAGGGAGGGGGCTGCCTTGAGGACCTCCAAATGCTTGAAAGGGCCCTGGGCCCTCTTGCACAGGGAGCTGCAAACAATACAACCATGCTGCCGGGGGTCCTAAGGTCAGGAGTGTTGAGCCGTATGTCCCTTCCTCATCAGTCATTTAGCTGAATCTGCCAAGTCCTGTGGCCCAGGTTATGTGCTAGGCATGGAGGCCGCACCAAAGGACAAGGGCATGTGGCCTCTGCATGCTTAGAGCACAGGTCAGACAGAGAAGTCACAGGAATAAACGTGCAGCTGTGACCCACAGGCAGTGACCCTGTGCTGATTCTGGGCAGTGGGCAGAAAAGGTGCTATGGGCACTCCTGAAGGAGGGCCACTTCCTTTGCCTTCTGGGTTGGGGACGGGGGCTTCCTGGAGGAAGAAGTGTCTCAGCTGTGGCCTGAAGACTGAGAAAGTGGTGCCGGGACGCATGCCAATGATTGGGGGTTTCCAGGAACACAGGTGCAGAGATCTGGGGGTGAAAGAGAGGCCACCACATTCAGGGAACAGAAATGTCGCAATTGAGCTGGAATGGGGAGCGGGGGAAGCAGCTGGGAAGCAGGAGAGGCCAGATCCCAGAGAGCCTGGGAGGGGACCCACCAAGAGTCCCTGAAGCACCCAGAGACAGATGTAGCACTCAAAGTTTGGGAGCAACTGCCAGGCTGCAGGGGCCAGACTCATGCAGGAGCCCAGGGTGGCCCTACCAAGGGCAATAGCTGGGGAGAGAAGGGAGCAGCTGGAAGGGCAGGCCCAAGCGAGCTAGCGAGGCAAGAGATGACCCCATAACCTCTGGTGACAGTCAGCCTCCTACTGAGAAGAATTAAGCGACAGGGAGGAAGGAATGAGCACAGGGTCAGAGGGCAAGTAAAATTGGCCCCACAGGGAGCTTTGGGCTTCACATCCCAGCCTGGAAGCTGTGGCCTGTCCCCCACTAACCAGCAGGACAAATCAGATCTCAGATGTAGCCAGGGACACACACATGCTCACAAACAAACACACATGCACAAAAGCACAAGCCCAGACAACCCCCAGGAGCCAAGCTGTGGTCAGAGGGTCTCTCTGTAACATGTCTCACTGTGCCCAGGGCCCTCTACCTTCTCCCATGATAGCCCATTCTTCTTACCCCCTCCACGCCGCAGACCTCGCTGGGGCAAGGCAGGACCTGGCAGAAGGGGCCAGCCCAGAAAGAGGCCACCTCTCTGGGGAGAAGCTCTGCTTTGTGTGGAGAAAAGCCAGGTTTGAAGACAGCTGTGTTGCCTGGCTGAGGTCTTTGGGCCTGGGATGGTCCTAACTTCCCTGGCCAGTCCTCCTCCCCCAAGGCTGCTGTGAGGAGAGACAGGAGGCTGCAATTGGAAGATGGCCTGTCTGCAAACAAACAGGAGGCCACCCTGTGGCTCTGCCATGGCTAGGAGGTGCCTAGGGCCTGTGGGTTTGCCCCTTTCTCCCTGCTCCGGCCCCAGGACAGCCCATCCACCTCCCTTCCTTCCCATGGAGGCCTCTATTCCCTGCCCCCCACTTCCCAGCAGAAGGGCTGGAGCCAGACAATGAGATAAGGGGCTTGTTTTCTAAGGGCCAGGAATTTGGTGGAGATTGTGGGTCAGGCCCAGAGAGGTCCCAGAGTGGGGGAGGGCCGTGAGCCTTCCTAGCAGATGGCGCTCCTTGGGGCCACAGCCTTCTTCAGGGTGGCCCCACCAGGCTTAAGTTGGAGAGATGAACAGCCCTGAAAGCTCACCCGGCTCTGCATGTAGCTTTTAGTCCCATCTCCCAGCTCCTTCCTACCCCCACAACCAGCCTGCACCCATGTTATTCCCTCCACCCAAGGCCTGATGCTTCAAACCTCAGCCTACTCATTGCTTCCTCCAGGAAGCCTGCCTACTGTTTCAAGCAGGCCTGTCACAGCTGCTCCCTGTGATCCTCTGGTCTGTCACAGCTGCTCCCTGTGATCCTCTGGTGAGCAGTGTCTTGTCCCTTACCCTGAAGATCTGAGTGCTAGAGGGTGGGCTGCACTGCTGCCCCAAAGTCCTCAGTCCCGACTGGACACTGGTCCGTGGTAGAGTGTCTGGTGCAGGACCAGTGCCCTCTTCACTGAGGGGTGCCTGGGCCCGGAACACCAGGTCTCCGGCCCTGGCCCATCTAACTGTCTGGACGTGGACCACTGTGCTACCTTACTTGGGATCAACTCCCCTTAGGTGCATGAGGGCAATTTGCCTTAGCAGGAGAGAGAGTCTTAGTAGGAGAGTGAATCTTAGCAGTCTTCATAGAAGGGCACCCACCGAGCAGGCACCCTCCCAGCAGGAGGAGCAAGAATTAGAAGAAGAGAGTCCGTGAGAGAATGAATCTGGATCAAGGGCTCCTGCACAACTCATAGAAGTGATCTTGTGGCTGGGCAGCGCCTGGGGTTCAAAGGAATAGGGTGCTGGCCCCATATACCAGAGGTGGCAGGCCTGCCCTGGCCAAAAAAAACTGAAAAAAAAAAAAAAGAGTGATCATGGCTATTTGCACCACAGGTGTGGAGACTGCCAAGCAAGATGCCGGTGATGCTCTCCTTAGCGGTGCTCTCATGTTAAGGAGAGCGGAATCCCTTCCCCATGCCTTTATCACCAAGGTGTTAGTGAGATGTTATGTCACAGGTGTTTCTTATAGTTACAGAGCATTCAAAGCTTAACTCTCGCTTCTCCTTCCCTTGAATCATCTGGTCTCCTACAGAAGGGCACCCTCACCAGACACCATGGCCTCTGGCCCACTGTGGCCCTTCTTGGACCCACTTTCTCCCACAGGAGACAGACAACATCATGTAGTCTGTGTTCCAGGAGGGGAGCTTTTGAGTGGGGCTTGGTCCCTGTCCTCCCTGTGTGAGGGAAGGTCATTCCACTGTCCAGGCTGAGTCAGAGCATACCCACAGCAGCAGCACCCCAGAGTTTCTGGGGCTCCAGGTTGTGATCATGACCGTGATGGTAACAGCTGCAGCAGAGTGAGCACTCAGACATGGCACTTACCGTGAGCCAGGCCTTAGTCAAAACACTAAACACATCCAGTCATCAAACCCTCTCAACAGCCCACTTTGCAGTTGAGGAAACTGAGGCTTGTCTGACGCTGCACAGCTGGCAAGCGGGGAACCCAACCTCAAACCTCAAACGCAGTCAGCTGTGGCCCTTGACCACCATGCAGCCTACAGGGCAGAGGTATATGGAACAGGCGCTCTCTCACATCACACCCCATAAGGCTGCAAGCTGGGACCCAAGGCATCCACCTGTGTGTCCCCTGCCTGGCACCTAGACAATGCCTGGGGCCCAACAGGTGCTAGAAAAGCAAATGACCAGAAACTACTTTTTAGGGACAATGTAACAAGTAACAACTGATTCTGAGCTGGACTTTGAACAGCTCGCCCAGTCCCAACAAATTCCTACCCAAGTGTCCTGGGCATACTCATTAGCTGCTAGCGCCTCAGTTTCCCCGTCTGTAAACCAACCACAGAGTACTTGCGTCCTACAATTATTGGGAGGCTTAACTGAGTTAACATTCGTAAAGCGCCTGGTGCAGTGCCTGGTACACGTTAAGAGCCACATGAACACCTGCTTTACAAAAGCTCGCCCACCCTCGGTTTCCCTTCCAGTAAGCAGAACTCTGAGGCTCCGTCTGGGGTTCGCGCGGTCTCCGCCACGAAGCAGCCTGAACTACAACTCCCAGCATGCCTCCGTGACGCAGCCCGAACTACAACTCCCAGCATGCCTCCGTGACGCAGCCCGAACTACGACTCCCGGCGCGCAGCGGGGCCTGCACGCCCGGCCCAGGTCTGCGGAGGCCAAGTCTGGGAATTCGGGCCGTGGAGACCCCGCAGTTACGGGCCGCCCTAGTAGGGGAGGAGAGGGCTCTCTCCGCAGTTCCCGCAGGGGTGGGGAGCCGAGGGCTGCCCCTTTAATGCTCCGCGAACTGGCCTGGACCCCAGTCCTGGGGCACGGGACCCTCTGGGCTTGGGGATCTGGGATCCGGAAGGGTTTCCCGGCCCAGGTAGTGGACCTGCGCAGCGACACGGTGACCAGGCCAGGGTCAGCCCTGAGGCCCACCACGGCCGAAGCGTCGACTACAGCGAAGACCCCACCGTCCATAGGGGCCGTGGAGGCGACCCCGGAGCGCTGCCCCTAGTGCTGGTGGGAGGGATGGCCCAGGACGCAGGGGCGGTGGGTAGGTGGCACTTAAGAAGCACCTGCCTTAGGTTAAGCCTTGCTCTCTGCCCACTGCTCAGCCTACCCATCCCCTGGCAGCCTGTTACTTCTCGTGTCCCACACCGCGCTTGCCCAGCTGGAATTTTAACAGGTGATTTGTGGGTACCTTGCATGGGCACCCGCTTACCCCTTGAGATGCTGAGGGAGGCGTTCAAGGCCACATACCCAGTATTATCAGAAGTAGGGTTTGAGCCAAGGTCTTAGGACTCTAAAATCCATAACTGGTCTCCCCCATGAAGACAAACATGTCTGTGATCCTAGCACTCTGTGAGGTGGAGGCTGGAGGATCCCTTGAGTTCAGGAGTTCGAGATCACCTTAGCAAGAGTGAGACCCATCTCTGCTAAAAATAGAAAAAATTAGCTGGGTGTGGTGGTGCTCACTTACAGTTACAGCTACTCAGGAGGATGCCTTGCACACGAGAGTTTGAGGTTACTGTGAGCTAGGCTGACACCACTGCACCCTAGCCTGGGCAGCAGAGTGAGACAACACTCTGAAAAACAACAACAGCAACCAGTCTATTATAGAAAAGGGGATAAGGGGATTCTCTGCAAGGAGTGGGCTTGATTCACTAATAACCTAGGGAGCATTTCCAAGATGCAGTGAGCACACCCCCAGCCCCAGTTGATACTTGCTGCTGTAGTGATGCTGGGTGTGTGCAACTCTCAGCTGGGTCAGGGACAAGCCATGGGGTCACCACTTGAACCTGAGGGCCCATATTTAGAGTTAAGGGATGGTTGAAGCTGATCATGCATCCAGCAGACATCCGGTGTTGCTAAGAACGTCCAAGGCTCTGAGCCCACTGCTCAGCAGGCAGCCTATTGCATAAACAGGTTCCCACTGTCTGGGTGGGGCAGGTGCTCACCCTGAAGGGTGTCTATAAAGAGTGTCTTAGGAACCAGGGGTGGGGAGAGGCCTGTGGCTCACAGGGAAGGGAGACTTCAGCCTTCATAGAGGAGGCCTCCTTTATGATGAGTGAACAGCCCTTAGGCAGGGACCTTCAGCAGCATAAGCTTACTGGAGGGAAAGGTGTTTGGGGCAGATAGGGAATGTGGCTGGAGTGTAGGGTGCAGGGGACACCCCTGTTCCCAGGGGGAAGGCAGAAGCCAGATCATGCCAGCCGTAGTCAGAGGACAGCCATGGTGGGCTTTGAAGCAGGAGCCAGGAGCCCCACTTGCCCTCCAGCCATACCCTTGTGCCCCTCCAGCTCCCCAGAGTCTCCCCTCCCCAGGGGGAGAGGAAGTCAGCAAAGAAACCACAGGCCCCACCTGCCAGAGGCTGATGGGAAAGGAAGTGAGACAGGTGTGAGGCCTGGTGGGGGGGGAGACGGGTTCAAACCACAAGAGTGTCCTGGGGGGAGGGGGAGAGACCACGGCCCAGGAGGAGATGGGACATAGAGAGTTGACTGGGGCCACTGGAGCCAGATGTGCAGTTGCCAAGCCCACGGACCACAGCTGGCAGCCTGGTGCCCACCCCCCTCAGCTACTTTATAGCATGTAGTGACGCAAGGACAGTCCTTTGAACAGTGGCCACATGTAGCCAGCCTGTAGTGTCTCCCAGTGTGAGTGTTGACAGAGGCTCTCCACCTCACTCCTCCCACCCCCTAAGAGCTTCAGGAAAAGGCCTGCAGCTTCTCTGCCTGTGCCTGCTGTCCCTCCGGCCAGCCTCATCTCTTGGGGTACAGGGTGGCTCCATTCACCCACCAGGTTCTCAGCACACACTGGACCCCTCTGTGCTGTGACTGACATTCAGGACCACATCCCCGGATTTCTGCTGGGCTCAGCCAGTGGGGAGCCATGGTAGGAGATAGGGCAGTGGGAAGAGTGAGGGCCCTGTGTCTCTGCCCCTCCCCAGCTCCTCCTCCATAGCCCTGGATCCAGGTTCCTGTAACCACACCTGCCTCATCCCTTCAGGCCTGTCCTCATGGTGTCCCTACACCTGCCTCACCTTTGTCAACTGTCCCTTTATTAAATGCTCTTCCAATGTCCTGGCGTGCATGTGCCATTTGTCTCCTGCTGGGCCTGATAGATCCTGGTGCCCTGGGCTTCTTGTCTTCCCAAGGGCAACATCGCAGTGGCTTCTGCCAACAGGCAATGCTCTGTGGGCAGGGCTGCAGGGCACTGGTGTGCAGGGTGTGCCTGGCCCAGCAACCTACAGCACGGCCATCCTAGGGCTCCAGCACATGGCAGTGAGACCTCTTGATGGGTGGTTTCCTAGTTGGCAGAAGGCATGTGGGAGCTGACTGCGGCCCTGGGGCTCAGCCTACCAAACTGATCATGGGCAGACACCCTCCAGCACTCAGTGCCAAGACTCTCCCTGTTTCCCATTGGTCTCAGTGACTTGTCACTGCCATGGTGCTTGGGTAGGAATGCTACCTCCATGTCTGTAAGCAAGGCAGGATGGCTCACCCCAGACCCTGGGCCCCTCTAGCCAACGCAGGGTGCTCAGGTGGGAAGGGCTGGGACCTGTAGAGGGGAGTCAGGGAGAGCTACGAGAATCTGGCTGGGAGGTGGTCTCTCCAGGGGAGGTGGGAAGGCGAGCTGGATCCCACACTTGCCACGTGAGGGCGGCAGTGGCGCAGGCTAGCCCGGACCGTGGCTGACGCCTAGTGAGTGCTAGGTGCTCTTCTGCCCCCTAGTGGTCACCAAGAGCAAAGCAGGAGCCGAGCAGCATCTCCAGGGCAGAGACACCGCCTGGTTGGCCTGTGGGGCCAATGTCTGGGAGGAGAGGGGACTGCAAGTAGACCAACCATCAGGAGGAGTGAAGCCCAGCTGTGCATCACTGTAATCCCTGATTAAGGTGATCTGGGGATGCTAGTGCCTCTGGCCTAGTGGCCTGCCAGGAGTTAAGGTCGGTCTTCCTGGAAGAAGGTGACACCACCCATAGCCTCCAATTTTCTCTACAGTTATTCATATTTGAGGTCCTCTCTCAATCAGAAATAACCAGGCATAGGATGGAGCAAGATAGGGCGAAAAATCAATACCCTCCAAAATGAACAAAATAAAAGACCTTTAAGTGACCAAGATAATGAAGTTATTTAGCACAGATTTTAAAATAAACTATTGAATGGCTCAGTGCCCATAGCTCAGTGAGTAGGGCACTGGCCACATACATCAAGGCTGGTGGGTTTGAACCTGGCCCAGGCCTGCTAAACAACAATGACAACTGCAACCAAAAAATAGCCGGGTGTTGTGACAGATGCCTGTAGTCCCAGCTACTTGGGAGGCTGAGGCAAGAGAATTGCTTAAGTCCAAGAGTCTGAGGTTGCTGTGAGCTGTGACGCCATAGCACTCTACTGAGGGTGATATAGTGAGACTCTGTCTCAAAAATACATAAATAAATATTAAAAAATAATAAAATATGGCAGGAATTACAAAACAAGATCAAAAAGTTTGGCAAAATCCAGCAAGAGCAAGATCCCATTTTTGTTAAAAATAAGGCATTGTGGTAGGAACCTGTAGTCCCAGCTACTTGGGAGGTTGAGGCAGGAGGATCACTTGAGCCTGAAAGTTTGAGGTTGCTGTGAGCTGTGACTTTGCCATGGCACTGTACCCAGGGTGACAAGAGTGAGACTATGTCTCAAAAAAAGTCTGGCAGAAAACTTGAAATCACAAGACCACACGGAAATTTTAGAATTAAAAAATATGGTAACTGGGCTTGGTACCTGTGGCTCAAGTGGCTAAGGCACCAGCCACATACCCCTGAGTTGAAGGGTTTGAATCCAGCCTGGGCCTGCCAAACAATAATTACGGCTACAACCAAAAAAATAGCCGGGCATTGTGGTGGGCACCTGTAGTCCCAGCTACTTGGGAGGCAGAGGGAGGAGAATCACTTGAGCCCAGGAGTTGGAGGTTGCTGTGAGCTGTGATGCCACAGCATTCTACCCAGGGTGACAGCTTGAGGCTCTGTCTCAAAGAAAAAAAAAAAAAAAAAAAAAATATATATATATATATGGTAACTCAGTGGATAGGTTTACTAGCATATGAGACACAGGTGAAGAGAGAATTAGTGAAGAAGATGTTAAGCCAGGAGAAAATACAGATAAACAAATCCAAAAGGTGGTTCTTTGAGGGCGGTGCCTGTGGTTCAAAGGAGTAGGGCTCTGGCCCCATATGCTGGAGGTGGGGGGTTCAAACCCAGCCCCAACCAAAAACTGCAAAAAAAAAAAAAAAAAAAAAAAGTGAATAAGAAGAATAAGAGCAAGAGTAAGAAGTCTCTGGTGAGACTTGTCATGAACACAAGAGAGGAAACATGGATAATTTTTCCTAATATAAAAAGAATAAAGAATAAAATAGGCCAGGTGTGGTGGCTCACGCCTGTAATTCTAGCACTCTGGGAGGCTGAGGCAGGGGATAGCTTGAGCTCACAAGTTCGAGACCAGCCTGAGCAAAAGTGAGACATTATCTCTACTAAAAATAGAAAAACTGAGGCAAGAGGATCGCTTGAGTCCAAGAGTTGGAAATTGTTGTGAGTTACGATGCCACAGCACTCTACCCAGGGCAACAGCTTGAGACTTTGTCTCAGACAAACAAACAAACAAACAAACAAAAGAATAAAATAATTGCCTGTGTTTTTATCATCTAAGATCAACCATTAGTGGTAATCTTGGCCTGCAGTGAGTGTGCGCAAGGGGAGAAGAGTTGGGGCCTGTGTCAGGCCAAGGACCCCTAAGGCAGAGGATCCTCCATCTTTCCTTCCATCCTGTAGAAGAATACAGATACATATTCTGGGATACCCAGTTTACGGGGCTCCCCAAGGCCCCAGAACTGCTTTCCTGTGCTTGAGGAGGTGATAACTCTGAAAAGAAGCCAGCAGCTCTAAACCCCTATAATTCCATGTCTCCTACACTGCCCTGCCTAGGGCAAGCAAGTGTCCATTTGCATTGGTTATCCACAGCTGCATAACAAATGATCCCAAAACATAGTGCCTTAAAATAGCAATAATCATTATTTCTCATAGTTTCTGTGGGTTAGGAGTTGGGAAGTGGCTTACAGCTAGAGGTTCTGACTTGGAGTCTCTCCTGAGGTTGCAGTCCACATCAGCGGGGACTGTACTACATGAATAATCTAGTTCCAGGTGGTGCTCCCGCCACTGGCAAGCTGCTGCTGACTGTTGGCCGAAGCCTCAGCACCTGCCTGGGCAGGCATCTCCTCAGGTTACTTGACTAGCTCAGGGGAGGCCCAGGGAGGAGCTGCGATGACTCTCATGACCTCGTCACACTCTGTCACTTCCTATTTGACACTCAGGTGGGCCCTGACTCAGTGTGGCAGGGGTGATGACACAGGGGAGAGCTCTAGGGGATGAAGTCCCTGGGGGCTGTCTTAGAGATTGTCTGGGGGCGGCCCCATCCTCACCAGGGTCAGGACCTTGGGTGGGGGCACGAACAGAATGGAGGATAGTATGCAGACACAGAGTAGGGCAGATAATGTGTCAGAGGGAGAGAGGAGGGAAGGTGGGCTGGGGAAGACCATCCTCAGAGAATGGAGGAGGAAGAAGAAGGTGGGGCCTGCGTCTGGCTGCAAGAAACAGGCCCACTGGGACAAAAGACCCAGCCACAGGGACGACCACAGCAGTTCCCCAGCACTCTCCGCTTGCTGTAAATAACATGGCACCCCTTAAGCCTGGTGTCATGTCTTCTACTGTCAGTGACCTGGAACAGGCGCTCTCCTCCCTGCGTACCACACATCTGCCTCTCAATCTTGACTGCACTGCCTGCCTACCCAGCAAGCAGTAAAACCAGAACCCTCGGGCCAACTGCTATGGAAACTGGCTGATCAGAGGGTGAGGGTGGTCTGAGTGGGCAGGTTGTTCTAGAAGGAATGAGGCAAGTGGTAGCCCCCTTCTACAGTCCACACCCCCCTGCAGTCAGAGAGGCCTGGGGGAAACGCACACACCCCCGCCCCAAAGGAGAAGCTCCTCAGCAGGGCTGTGGGGCTGGAGGAGGGAGAGTGAGGGTGAGACCTTTCCTTCCACACTGAGGGGGGAGGACCAGGACATCTAAACCAACCCAGGCATCAGCTTGGAGGCTGGGGACTCCTCCCATCCCTGGGTTGACCCGTGAATGACAAGGAGCTTTGTGTCTACAAAGGTATCACCAATGGACACACACGCACACACACACGCACGCACACGCACACCCATGTGCACAGGACATCTCTGGGTGGTGGCCACGCAGCTGGGAACAGGGTCTGTTTACCTTGCAGTACTGTGAGACATGGGCATCTATTTTGAAAACTTCTAAGAGAAAACTAAAGCACTTCCACTGCACACAATACAAGTTGATTTATTTGGGGTAAAGTGGCACAGTGTTCCCTCACGTTCAAAGTCGAGAAGGAAGGGCAGGCCCCACTCACCTCCCATATCCCTGCCCTCAGTGGGTCCCATCAGGACAGTGCCAGCCCCCGAGCCCGGAGTTTCCTGTTACTTTGAAGCAATGATGGGAGGCGGGAGGGGCTGCAGGAGGAAGAACCGGCCAGAGAATCTGCCACCTCCCTTAGCACCTGTCCTAGGATCAGGATGAGTCCCACACCTAACACGGGACCATCTGCGGCGCCAGATGCTTCACAACCCCCTGGGGACACTTCTGTACCACCCTGACTGGCCACTGACATAAACACAGGCATGTCCCAGCATCCGTGGCCCAGGATGGCTCAGGTCTGAGCTGGCTATCCCCATTCTCCCTGCCTGGCCCTCACCCAGTGGTGATCTTTCATCCAGGCCACCACGAGGCAGGTGAGGAGTGGCCCACACCCTTCCACCAGGGCATGGCCTCCTCCACCCCTCCCCAGCCTTCCTAGATTCCCACACCAGCCAGGTCAGGGTCCCACCAGGCGGCCACATGGCGGCCATTCCTCAGCGTGCTGGGGAGTGGAAGTCCAGGCCCAGAGGTACTGGTGGCCTGCGCCTGGACATGCTCAGTAAAAATCACCCTGCAGGTGGGGGTGAGTGTATCTAGCCCACTCAGCTCCACCCTGGGGCTCCCCAGCCTCTCCTCACCTCCTCTCCACCAGCACCTGCCCTCTGAGGAGAGTGGACAGAACAGCAGCTGGGAGGCCTCTGGCCACAAGGACACCTGGCTTTGTGTGATTGGGCCCTCACTCTCCCCCTCTGTAAAATGGGGTAAATGGTAACCACTGAAGAGGGCTGTTAGGGGCCTGGAGAGCAGGGGAGCCCTCAGCACCCAGCGTGGCACCCTCTTCTCTTCCTGGACTGTCCAGGCCCCTCAGAATGGGGGAAGTGGTGACACAGGGACTTTCCAGGGAAGCACATGGGCAGGCACGGACACGGCTGAGCACCCAGAGTCCAAGGACTGCCACCCGACTCTGCCACACAGCTCATGTCCCCTCAGTACTCTGCATCCTCTTTCTGGAAGCTCTGTGTCCTCCCTCCTGCCATCTTCCCCCTCCCTCTCCCTTCCTTCTTTCTGTCTTTGGTCCTCTAGGAATCTCAGAGGACCAAGGTGAGAGTCTGGCACTGTGGGACCCCCAGGGCTGTGCCGATTCTTTGGTCACCAGTAAGATCTGGATCTGGCTTTGAACATCAGCCCAGATCAGTCAGCTGTCCTTGGCTGGGTAATCCCAGAGGGAACACCGTGCACCCAGGAGGTGCCCGTAGGGGCTTCAGGGCCACCTGCCCCAGCTGCCATTTCCTACAGGTGGCACCAGGGATAGGCTTCGCTGTTAGCCAGCAGCTGGGGTATAAGGGGCATGCTGTGGGCTGATCCCCCAGAGCACAGCAGACAGGAAAAGCCCCCCGAGGCCTGTGGGCTGAGGGCAACATCCAGCTCTTTGCTGGACCCTGAACTGCCAGACATAAGGTCACCTAGCACTGTCACACTATGCAAAGCCAATCATCCTTCCTTGAAGACAGCATATGTATGTGTGTGTGTGTGTGTGTGTGCACATTGAGTGTTGGGGGGTTGTGGAGATACAGTGTGAAGGGCATTCTGTGTGTGGGACCTGTGTGTTGGGGTACAGGTCTGATGCTGTCTGCAGGGGACTCATGGGGTGAGGGCTCTGGGATTTGAAGTCTGAATTGGAGTTTCTAAAGCTCCCTCCTTCCAAAGCCCAGAGTCCACAGCCTTTAGCATCTGTCCCGGCTCTGGGCCAGGGAGCTGAACAGGCCGCAGCCGCACACCAGGAGCACCAGGCTCAGGGGCAGGACCACCATGACGGCGTGGTGCAGTGCTGCGGGAGAGGGACTCAGGCCAGCGCCCGTCTGCCCCACCCAGAGGACGGTGACGTGCTGCTCCAGCATCTTCCCACCAGATGCGCCAGAGCCCCGAGTGCAAGGACAGCTCCTCATCGTGCCTGGGGCCGCGAGTGCGGTGGCCCGCGTCCGCCACCTCCAGGATGTACCAGTAGTCACTGGCAACCGTGGCGGCCAGGACGGTGGGGGCAGGGTGCAGCCCGAGGCTCTCCTAGGCACAACCGCTCCTGCCCGCGGCTGGGCTGGCATGGACCTGTCGTCCCCACCTCCCTGCAGTGGCAGCTCGACCCTCTGGGAGGGAGCTAGAAGTCCCAGAACCGCAGGTAGCCGTGATGCACACTGGGTTCAAATCCTGGCATCCCCACCAGCTGACAGCAGGTCTTCCTGGTTTTATTTCTTTTTCTTTTCTTTTCTTTTTTTTTTTTTTTTTTTAATGTTTTTTAGATGCGTCTTGTTTGCTCTGTCTCCCAGGATCGCCTGCAATGGTGTCATCAGAGCTCACTGCAGCCTTGAACTGAGCTCACCCTCCCGCAGTGCCCAACCTGGGCATATTTCTATTTTTTCTTCTTTCCTCCCTTCCTCCCTTTTCTTTCTTTCCTTTTACTTTGTTTCACAGCCAAGAAGATTCCTTTTTTTTTTTCTTTTTTGAGACAGAGTCTCACTTTGTTGCTCTTGGTAGAGTGCTGTGGCATCACAGCGCACAGCAACCTCCAGCTCTTGGGCTTCGGCGATTCTCTTGCTTCAGCCTCCCGAGTAGCTGGGACCTCAAGCACTCATCACAACACCCAGCTATTCTTTTTTTTGTTAGTTTGGCTAGGGCCAGGTTTGAACCCGCCACCCTTGATATATGGGGCTGGCACCCTACTCACTGAACCATAGGCAACGCCCTGGGTGTTTCACTTTTACTCAACTTGGTCTCAAACTCCTGACTGAAGAGATCCATCATCCCACCTCAGCTCCGAGAGTGCTAGGATTACAGGTGTGAGCCACCCTGCTGGCCCCAATTTTGCTAAACCTCTGGTTCTCCATTGGCAAGGCAGAATGGGCCGGCCCTGCCAGACTATGCACAGCTGGAGAGGAGGATGGTGAGTCTGGCCTGGGACTGGCCAGGAGGATGCTCAGGAGGACCAGGGCTCTGCTGTTCCTGGAAGCATCTGAGCTCAGGAAGGTGGGAGGGACATGTGGTGCTGGCTGGTCCTCAGGACCAGCCAGATGGGACACAGTGATGAGCAGTGGGTGGTCAGGGCCTGCAGCAGGCTGCTTGAGTTGCAATTACAAAAGCACATCCAGCAAGGCCAGCCTCTGCCTGCCTGGTCACTCCCTGAGCAAAAATGCATAAAGAACCTTCTAGAAGTCCCAGCTACTCCGGAGGCTGAGGCAAGAGAATTGCTTAAGCCCAGGAGTTGGAGGTTGCTGTGAGCTGTGAGATGCCATGGCACTCTACCGAGGGCAATAAAGAACCTTCTAGAATAAGTGTGAGGGAGACAGAGGAGCAGGCCTCCGTGTAGATCCCATCATAATGAGGTGGTTGGGAGGGACAATACAGGCAGCCTGTGTAGGTGGTCTGGGGTTAAATCTCAGACACTAGGAGGGCCTCCTGTGGGTTACTGCTGGGCTGGGCAAAGCCTGCACAGGGGCCAGAAATCAGGTAAACAGCCACAGGGATGTTGGCTCTCAGGGCTGACCCAGGGTTCTCATCTTAAAGCAGTGGTTCTCAACCTTCCTAATGCCACGACCCTTTAATACAGTTCCTGTAGGTCAGTCGAGAACCACTCTGTGTTTGTTCTGGCTATTTTTATTCTGCTGGGCTCCAGTTTGAGGAACATAGTCAGAAAGAAAAACAATCCCAGCAGTTATTGAAACAGTATTTCAAAGGGAATTTAGATACAGTGGCAGAGAACTGCTGGGGTGGAAAGGCTGTCTGTCTTTCTACACACTGCACCAAAGACCAGGCACGTGGGCAGGTGGGGCTTTCCTGGCTGCATCAGTTGAAGTGCCCCTGTACCTGCTGGCCCCTACCCTGGGAGCCTCCTTTCTCTTAGGAGTTAGACCTGGAAGGTGCTCGGGGGCAGCAAAGCCCCCCTTGATGGGGCCTCCTTCCAGCCCCAAACTCTGATTACAACTGGGGAAGGAACAGAACATAATGAAAACTCCTGGGCCCCAAACATTTAGCATAAATAAAGCATTGTAACAAGGATCAGTGTTACTCTAGCTGGTCTAAACCTCCCTCGTGTAAGGTATGAACTGACAACAGGAACTGTCTGGCTGCCTGTATCATGCCCTTCCTCCCAGTGATCACCCTCCACTTGAGCTGATTCGAGAGGGTCTGTCCTTTGCACCCACATAAACCTTAAGCAGGACAGAATTCAGCTGTCAAGACCCAAAACAGGCACTGCTTGAGGCCACTGCTAACTAGAGGGAGGCTTCAGAGCCACATCTAGGCAGAATGGACACACATTTCATTTGTGACGCAGGGTTAGAGAGGGCCCAGCTGGACACACACGTCTGCTTTACATCCTGGGCTCAATGTTTTAAGCCCCACATGTGCGGTTGGGGCCATGGATTGTCCCCTCAGCAGTGGTGTACTGGCTTCCATAAGCAACAAAACATCTTTTAATATTTTTTTGTAGTTTTCTTATGCTGGTAAGAATTGCTGAGGAGAACTTTGTAACTTTCTGTGGCACTGCCCAAGGACCCCCTGAGCCTGCACACAAGACTGAAAGAATGACCCAGCTCATTCTAATACTAAGATCTCCGCTGTGGGAGGGACTTGTCCACCATTTTTTGTTCTTGATTCCTCACTGCGCTCGTGTGAACCTCACCCCACCCCAGACATGTGATGACGGTCACTCCCCTCATGCATTATTCACTTTTACCTCCATAAAACGCCCTATGAGGCAGTCGGTGCCTCCCCTCCAGCAAGGACATCTCCTCAAGTAGACGTTTCCTCCTTCACAATCCCTGTAGCCTGTCACTGGCCTCAGTCATTGGCTTTCTGTGACACATGCAACACAAACCCCACTGTGCGTTTTTTAGCAGTAAGTGCTGGACCTTGAGGGGTTGCTTCGATGAATTCTGCTAGTTTACTTCCCAAATCCTATCCTAGCCCAGTCCAGAAAGGTGCTGCTTTTACTGTCCTCCTCCTTTGACCAGCTAAGACAAAACAGCATGCCTGCTCCAGGCAGCAGGGCCTCTCCAAAGTCGCGTCACACCACAACCACTGAAACCGGGGCGGGATGGCCTTTTGATGGAAAAGATTCCAATTGTAAGTGACAAAACACAAGGCTGCACCCATGCCTCTTTTTTTAAAAACCCACATTTAACTACTTCACACCAGTGGCGACAGGACGCCTGGCCCAGCTGTGGCCACAGGGAGATGTGCCCAGCTCCAGGCTGGTGACACATCTATTTGTTGCCTCCAGCATAGATTGGGGAGGCAGCTGAAACCACCAGCTATGTTCCTGTCCCTGCAGCTCAGCTCGGTGCCAGGCTACGCCCAGCTTACTTTGCTCCAACAGAGAAGGAAGCTCATTAAACCATCCTGCCCGATAGGCCAGCCTCTTCATTCAGGTGCATTATGGAGCCAAGTCACACCATAGCCTCATCACCGCTCTACTCAAAGCCAAATATTCTAAAGGGCTCTCAAATGCTTGTGGTCGTAGGTTAGAAATGTGCTTTTTCATTCTGCACGAACGTGAGATGTGAGATGTGTGATTTGTGAGATGTGGCCCAGACTAGAAGGCAGAGGTCATCCTTGAGCACAATTCACAGACCTGAGGGGCTCAACACAGCTGCCCTGGCCTCACCTGCCCACAGAGCCAAGCAGCCTGTAACGGGATCTTGCTCAAGGGCCATGCCCCTCCCCACCTCACAGAATGCATGCACATTTCTGTTCCCTGTGCCCCAGCACCTCACCCAGCAGCTTACTCCGTGGGCTGGGACAAACAAGTTCAGAAAGGCCCTGTCCTATTGCCACCCACGGCATTTCGTGGCTCTGTCTTGGTCTGCAACTCCTGCGGTCGCTATTTGCTGACCTGTCTTCCTACTCTTCAGAAGAAACCCTGTGAACTCACTGCTTGAGATGCAGTGCCTGCCACCATGGGCCCAGAGGCAAACATGTGAGGGAACTCAGAGATCAATGTCACCACTTTGGGTACCAGTGGAAACCCCAGAAGTGAAGAGCCCAGTTGGGTCCTTCTAAAAATGGGAAAAATACTGCAGGCCGAGTCCGGCAGAGAGAAAACCCACAGCTGGGTTGGTTCCCTGCCTTGATAAGAGCTGGATTCATCCAAGTCAAGACAAGAAAGCCTCTGTGATGCGAGACAGGCCGTGCGTGTCTAGACAGATGTCATGCTGTCATCACAGTGGAGAAGCTAGGGAAGGGTACACAGGAGCCCCTGTGCCCTTTCAAAGTAAAAGGTTAAAGTGTATAGTGACGATCTTCGGGCACCTTGAGTGGGTTTCTGTTCCATTTGACTTTCCGAAAATGGATTGAGGACCCTTTAAAGACAAGCCTCCCTCCTCAGAATCAGGCAGCTGGCCACCCCTGAGACTGCGCAGTGTCAGGGAGTGAAAGCACAGATTTGCAGTGGGACTACCTGGGCTCAAAACCCAGGCCTCAAACTTAACAGTTCTGTAATCCTGGACAAATTATTTCACCTCATTAAGGTCTCCTTTTCTGCATTTAAAAATGCAGATAAGGCTTGGGGCCTGTGGCTCAAGCCACGAGTTGGTGGGTTCGAATCCAGTCCTGCCCGCCAAACAATGATGGCTGCAACAACAACAACAACAAAAATAGCCAGGCATTGTGGCAGGGGCCTGTAGTCCCAGCTACTTGGGAGGTAGAGGCAAGAGAATTGCTTGAGCCCAGGAGTTTGAGGTTGCTGTGAGCTGTGATGTCACAGCACTCTACCCAGGGCGACAGCTTGAGGCTCTATCTCAAAAAAAAAAAAAAAGCAGATGAAATAATGTTAGACTTAACTGGCAACTGTATGTTTTTTTGTTTTTTTAAGAGACAGAGTCTCACTTTATTGCCTTTGATGGAGTGCTGTAGCATCACAGCTCACAGCAACCTCCAACTCCTGGGCTTAGGTGATTCTCTTGCCTCTGCCTCCCCGGAGTAGCTGGGACTATAGGCGCCCGCCACACACCCGGCTATTTTTTTGTTGCAATTTGGCCAGGGCCGGGTTTGAACCCACCACCCTCGGTATATGGGGCTGGCGCCACCCAGTATGTTCTTCTTTTTAAGTGAGCACAGCCTGTGGCTTGGCAACCCTCCCCACTCCCCTATGCTGGTGTCACCCCACAGGCACCGTTTTCCACAACACCCTGTCACCTCCACTCCGTGTGGAATGGGGAAGGCCCATGGGACTCTAAACTGTCACTTGAACCCTGCTTGGCAGCCTGTGAATCACCCTTCCCAGCCACATTTACAACCCTCTTGAGACACCACCCTGAGACATGAACACATAATTGGAAGTTGAGGTGTCACCCTAGACAAGGGCTTTAGGCTTTATTAATAGATGGTGATCAGGCTTTCTGACCCTCGCAGTTATTAAAGCCTGATGATAAACTTGGCCTTTAGAAAGCAAGTTTCTAGAAGAGGAGACATGTGGGAGGCAGGACTGAAAGGGCAGCTCAGCCCCAGCCACTATACGGCCTAACAAAAGCCGAAATCTACATTATTGCCCAGTGTGCAGGGAACTGAGGACAAAAACACCTTCTTCCAGCTTCTCTACAAAGCCAGCTGGTAAGCACCAGTTATAAAAGTGAAGTGTCCACTTAGAGATTGACACAAATATCAGAAATAAGCAGCCTGGACAAGCACAGCAGATCTAGCACATTTTTCTCCTAACAAAAACTACTGCAATCTTCTCAAGTTTAGAGGAAAAAATACATCTCACTCTCTGAGACGTGGTAAAAATATAATAAATAAGTCAGTGGTACGTTTTCACAGCCACTTATACCCAAGAGTCCAGATAGTACAAAAGGGCTGGGTCCCACGTGGCTCTGGCCGAGAAGCTGACAGCCAGCCCTGCCCCACCGCAGGACTCCTGTCCTCACCACCCCTGCTCAGGAGGGAAGGCTCAGCTCATCTAAAAAACTGACAGTATTTTAAAAGCCCAGTGAAGTCTGCAGCAGGGTTTGAAAGGACATGCTTTTTATTTCTCAGAGCAACTAAGGTAACTCCAGAGGTTTCCAGTGAGGCTGTAACAACCTACCCTGCAGCTTTACTTGAGGAAAGGGTGAAATCAAATTATCACCTTACCATCAGGCAGCAGCCCTGGGGAGCTGGCCTCTGGAGAATGGCAGGACCGCTGTGGGCATGTGCCTCCCATCCACCCTACTCTGTGGCAGATGTGACACTGGAGCAGCAAACAGAGGCCAACCCTGCGCAGCCAGCCCAGGCTGACAGACACGGCCTGCAGCAGCCCAGCCAGTCCCCACAGCACCAAGCCAAGTACTTTAAAAAGGATTCAGGCCACTGCCTTTTCTGCAGGGAGGGAACAGCCGGCGTGTGCCCTGTGGTGCACAAGGCCTGTCTAATCGTGTGGCAATTTCATAAATGAGATCTGCTAGATACTCCCTGCTACTTCACTCCATCTCCAGAGGCACCTCCTGTTTGCTCTTGGGTGTCCACTGCCTCAGGATGGCTCTGTGCTTTCTGTAATCTGTGTTCTGTGAAATAATAATTCAAACAAAACAGGAAAACCATGTTGCAAAACACTAGGAGCTGGGGACGTTGTCTAAGTTCCTCCCTCATCACACAAGAACCGTGTAGGGGCAGGAGGAAAACCAGTGAGGCAGCACAGGCGTGACAGGTGAGGAGCCACAGCTGAGTCCCATGAGCACCGCCAAGTCCACACTGGGCTCGAGAGCCTGAGGCCACAGGGCAAAGCTATCAGCTCTGCCTGCTTCCCCACTGGCTAGTCCAGGAATTTAAAAAGCAAAACTACCAAAGAAAGAAAAGAGTCAGTCACTGTAATCACAGCACTAACTGCATAGGCAGAAGCAGCCTCTGGTGCCACTTTATAAAAAAAAGAAAATATAGTTGAAATATCTAATTTCAAAGTTCTGATGTCTCCTTTCCTGAAGGTATTGCTCAGGAGTCCCCTGGTAAGGCTGGAGACACCAGGGAACGAGCCGGGAAGTGATGAAGCCCCCTGGGACCAGGAGAATGTGGCCAGAGGCCTCACTCCAGGGCAGCCAGCTGCTCAATGGCACAGCGCACTTTCTGTGCAGTTTCTTCAAATTCTTTCTTCTTATTGTTGGTCTCCTTTGCCTAGAAATAAATACGGGAAACTGAAATAAGAGCTTCCAAATCACACCCTGTAAGTAAGATCAAAAAGAAGGCAACTATAGGAAACATTTACTGAGCTTCCAAACAGACTGAGCCCTGTGCAAGGGCAAGAAGCCCAGCCATCTGGGCATGTCCTCAGTAACTCAACTGCGTCTAATTTAAGCTCCCTCCCAATCATTTCATAATGACATTCATGGAACACTTTGTACATACCAAACACCATGCCACCTGCCTCACCATGTTAGTCAAGCTACTACACAGTGTCCCCATGAGCAGGTGCTATCACACCCTGTCACACAGACAGGGATCTGACATCCAGGGAGGAGTGACCAGCTCTAGGCTACCCGGCTGGTCTGAGGCAGAAAGCTCAGCTCTCAACCTCCGCCCCAGCTTGCTTCTGAAGCTCCTAGAGGAAAAGTCCAGAGTCTTCCTCTACTTGTCCAATTAAAGAAAGCCTGTGAAACACTCACTTTTTCTTTTTTTTTTTTTGAGACGGTGTCTCATTATGTTGCCCTCGGTAGAGTACCGTGGTGTCACAGCTCACAGCAACCTCAAACTCTTTAGGCTTAAGTGATTCTCTTGCCTCAGCCTCCCAAGTAGCTGGGACTACAGGCGCCCGCCACAACACCCAGCTATTTCTTGTTGTAGCTGTCATTGTTTTATCAGGCCCGGGCCGGGTTCTAACCTGCCAGCCCCAGTGTATGTGGCCAGGGCCCTACCCACGGAGCTTCGGGCACCACCTAGTATTCTGTATTCTGATTTAGGGAAAACAAAGAACAGTTCAAAATCTCTCCACTTTTCCCACTGGGTGGGGTATGCTCTGGCTGGGGCCCTGGCTGCTGCACACCAGAAGACAGAGACCAAAGGGTCTCATGTCCCGTCAGCTCACACATTCTGAAAGCTACAGCCTGTCCAGTCTTCCAGCAGGCTGTTCCCTCTATCAGGCCCCTCTTCGTCATCCTTGTAACACTGGAGCTGAGCGATTCTCAGGATCCATAAGCACTTAATCTGCATTTTTGCAATGGATCTGTCAGAACTCAGTGCCCTCCTAACTTCTTTGCCTCCCTCAAGTGCTCCAGACCTGCTCCCACCAGCTGGCTATACCCTGCTGAGCTCAGGTTCTTGCCTGTGACATTTCCTCAGGTGTGTAAGCTGCTTTTTCCTCCTGGCCCATCATGGCCACAGGCTAAGAATGACTTTTACATTTGTAAAAGACAACAAAGAATAACATTCAACAGACCCTATGTGGCTGACTACCTTTATAGAAAAAGTTTGCCACCCTGACCTAGAAGGCTCTCCCAGCCTATTTCAAACACTGAGGCTGCCAAGGCCTCATTCAAGTACCTAGTTTCCCCAAAATGAGATCTCCTGACCACTGATCCTGACAAAACACAATTTTAGTCCTCAGCATTTAAAAGCTGTATTAGACAGAATTATTTTATAATGATCTCTAAAAGGGAACACAATTTTAAAGCTGAGAAGAGACCTCAGAAACCATGGGGTGGGGTCCAACACAGGTGTAGCAAGGGAAATGTGACCAAGACTGGCATACACTCACACTCTGCGAGTGGCAGGAACAGAAACAGGGTGCCTCCTGACCCCAGCCAGTGCTTTGATATAGGCTATTAACCCCTCCTCTCCAATATCTGTTCTCTATAGAGCTGCCAGATTTAGCAAATGAGTATATATAAGATGCCGTCAGGTATGGCAGTTCATGCCTATAATCCTGGCATTTGGGGAGGCCCAGACAGGAGGATCATTTGAGGCCAAGAATTTGAGACCAGCCTGGGTAACATACCAAGACCTCATCTCTAAAAAAACCCAAAAATTAGCTAGGTGCGGTGGCAGGTACCTGTAATCCCTGCTACTTAGGAGGCTGAGGAGGGAGGATTGCTTGAGTGCAAGAGCTTGAGGTTACAGTGATTCTACCACTATACTCAAGCCTGGGTAACAGAGATCCTATTCCTAAAAAAGGATAAATAAGTAACTTTTTACTTCTTCTTCTTCTTCTTCTTTTTTTTTTTTTTTTCAGTTTTTTTGGCTGGGGCTGAGTTTGAACCCACCACCTCTGGTATATGGGTCCGGTGCCCTACTCCTTGAGCCACAGGTGCCACCCTAAATAACTAACTTTTTAGTAAATACCTGTAGAAAATGTGGGACATACTTATACTAAGAAATTAATCCTCAATTATCTGAAATTCCAATTTAACTGGGAGCCCTGGTCCTCTCTGGCAAGCCTTGTTCTCCACAACCTGGCTCCTTGGGGGGCAGCCCTTTGTGACTCTGCCAAGGGAATAACCCAGTGCCACTGGACAGGAGTCAAGGTCCACCTACAGGAATCCCCCCAGGTCCTGCTGGATGCTGCCTCCTTCTCCCCCTTCCCAATCCACTGCCTAGGTGCTTCCCCAAACCCTCTGCTCACATGACTGCTCACACATAACATACACCCATATAAGTGACTTCCCATGCACACGGTCACTGAGGCATGAAACCAATCCTAATATTACTGTGTCCCCACCAACCAAGGAACCTCAGCTCAGTAGGTTAGGTACTGGCTACATACACTAGGACTGGAGGATTCAAACCCAGCCCAGGACTGCTAAACAATAATGACAACTACAAAAAAAAATAATAACCAGGTGTTATGGCAGGCTCCTGTAGTCCCAGCTATTTGGGAAGCTGAGGCAAGAGAATCACTTAAACCCAAAACTCTAAGGTTGCTGTGAGCTGTGACGTCACAGCACTCTACCGGGTGCGATATAGTGGGACTCTGTCTCAGGAAAACACAGAATCTTCCTATTGTTTTGAGGGACTGGGTGGTTTAGCACTAAAGATATGGAACAGGGTTTGCTTTCAGTTCTTATTCCCAGTCATACATACAATTTTGTTCTTGGCTCTTTCTCTGTCCAGTTTCAAAAATTCACTGAGGGTTAATTCTTCAAACTGCTTCTTGACGGAAAGGAAAGCACAACCAGATGAATGCTTTTTATGTTCCTCTCTAGAAAAATCAATACATCAGTCAACAGGAAATCAGGTAACAGGGGAAATCAGCAGTTCACCTTCCTCTGACCACCCCCTAAGGAGCACACTGTGTTCTGCTTCCAGAGTAAAGTGTTAAGACTGAAGTTGGAACGAGTGCTTTGCCCCCGGCCACATTCCATGTGGCTTGTCTCAGCTGCTAAGACTTAGCACTTTCTCCCTCCATAGTCTTCCCATATATCCCTGTGGTTGATGTATTTATCTAGACTCCTTCGCAATTAGTGGGGAAAGTGTTAGAAGGTAGAAGTGAGACCCCTCCTGCAATCCTCAAGGAACTGTTAGAAGTAATTTCATTTCCCTGAAATTTTACAGAATCCACTGGTTCAGAATAGGGAACATCATTGGCCAGTCTTCCCCAGGGGACCCCTCTTCCTCACACCATCATTTTCTGCCATGGGAATCTCCCTGAGCAGCTGAATGTCACCTAACCAGAACAGTATTAGAATAAAAACACAGCCACACAAAGCCCAATGGCCAATAGTAATTATAATCTGAAAATAGTGCAACACTTAGAAATTCTTCCTCAAGAATGATACCATGATACTTTCCCAGTGATCACTGATAAAATCACCATGCCATTATCACTGTTGCCAATCAACACTTGATCATAATAGCAAACATATCAAGAAAAACAAAAACAAAAAACCCAACAGCTCTTTTCTAACCAGTAAGGGAAATAATTTCTCTAGAGGAAAAAATAAAAGCTGTGGAAACAATAAACTCTGATAAGATAAAAAGGAGAGAAAAGAACATGGCCTTTCACTATGGAGAGACATGTAGAATACATCAGAATGCATACACAGAAGTAACTAGGTGTCTTGAAGAACAAAATCCTGAATACTGAAGTGTACACTTTAAAAGGGTGGGTTTTTGCACCATATGGATTACATCTCAATAAAGCTGGATTTTCAAAAAATATCTCAAAGATTTAAAAAAAAATCTCAAAGAAAAAAAGCGCTTGGAAATTCCTGGGAGTTCAGGACAACAGGATCTGCTAACTTCTATTGAACTTGAAAGACATCAAGCACCTTGCATGAGTGAGACTTTTTTCAACATCCACCCCAAGGACCTTCTGGCCAAACCAGATTTGATGAGAGTGGGAGCATCACCAAGGCTCTAGGGCATAGCCATTCCTAGAACACAACAGCCATTTAAGAAACAATATGAGCCTGGAAATCTTCCCTCCTGCACTAACTGTCTTCAATGCAAACCCTGTTCACAAGCCCAGTTCTGAACAAAAGGTTCCGCCATGGGGCCAGGGAAGCCCATCGAGGCTGGCTTCAAGGGACTTACATGGGGTCGTCATCTGGCTCCCAGCCTTCCAGCTCCTTGAAGCAGAAGAAACACTGGGCCAAGTCGGGCTCGTTCTCAGTAGGACAGTGGATGAAGCCGGCCTCGGCCATCTGCAAGGGACAGCACCGCTCGTGAGCAGACGCGGCGGCAAAGACCCCCGGGATCCAGTGGGGCCGGCAGTCCGCTGGAGGGGACGTCCACCAGCCCGGGCGGGGAGGGGAGCGAGGGGAGGGTGGCCTGGACTTCCGGGCCCTAGCCACAGTGGCGCCGGCAACCCCCGGGAAGGGTTGTTCCGCGGTCAGAGGAGGGGAGGGATGCTGGGATCCTGGCTACCCAGCCACAGTGGGACCGGCAGTCCTCAGGAGGCGACCTTCCGCGTCCGGACTCCGGGACGGGGCGGGCCTGCAGGAGCCCGAAAAGCCAGGCAGTCTCACCCGTTCCGGGGTGCAGGCGCAGCCCTCCAAGAAGGGCCAATTCTTGAACGTAGAGACACGATGATCCTTGAGAAAGAGCCGCCAGGCCGGGGGCAAAGTCGGAGCGCCCATGCCTCCACCGCCTCCCCAGCGCAGACCGGTGCAGCTATTCAAATCCAACAGTTGCTGGCGCGCCGCGGAGCATGTCGGGAATGCCCCGCCCCTTGACCGCGCTTCCTCCCGCGGCCTTCTGGGAAAGCGAGGCTGGCCGCGGGGCGTGCCGGAACTTGTAGTCCTGCCGCAGCGCGGCTCTGCCCCGCCCAGTGGTGGCCTGGTCCCTTCCTGCGCTTAGCGCCTCCCCACTGCCTTCAAAGAGCGAGTGAAGAAGGGGCTGGGGGTGAGGTCTCAGAGTGGCTACTGTCCAGAACACAAGTATACACCCTTTCAGCGTGCAAATTCGTTTGACAGAGTCTCACTTGGTCGCCCTGGTAGAGTGCGATGGC
>CAUYPK010164709.1:0-36389 GCA_963574355.1 Loris lydekkerianus | reverse complement strand
GAACACATGGCAAGTTGAAAAGAGACCTTTGCTGATGCCGAATTCATCATAGATTTGACGGACTTAAAAAATGAGGTAAGCCCTCCAATTTGTACAAATAATCAACACATTGAATCCCATAATGGCATAAATGTATTCATGGTATATGTTCAAATGACTTAATTAAAAAAAAAAAAAAGAATGGGATGACAAAGTTGTACCTACCCCTGGAGGTTGTCATGAGGCAACGCATGGAAAGAGCTTACTATAGTGAATTTAAGTGCTAAAAATGAATACTGACAATCACATGTTGGGCGGTCTTGTAGCTCACTGGGTAAGGGTGCCAGCCACATACACCACCGTGGCTGGTAGGTTCAAGCCCCGCCCTGGCCAGCTACAAAACAACAATGACAACCGCAACCAAAAAATAGCTGGGTGTTGTGGCGGGCACCTGTAGTCCCAGCTACTTGGGAGGCTGAGGCAAAAGAGAAAGGCTTGAGCCCAAGAGTTGGAGGTTGCTGTGAGCTGTGATGTCATGGTACTCTACCCAGGGCTACAGCTTGAGACTCTGTCTGAAATAAAAAAAAAAAAAAATCACATGTTAAAGCAAGTGAATGAGCTTTTGTTGTTGTCCAAAGATAGGGAGGAACAATGAAAAAGTTCACGTAGAATTCTGGTTAGTCTTGAGTAAGCCTTAAACAAGGGAGGCCTTACACAGATGTGGCTTGTGGGTAGGGGATTCAAAACTTGGGAAAAGTCAACAGATCCAGAACCCCTCTGTTCAGCACACATTAGCCTATGAAACAGAAGCTTAAGAAGAAATGTATAGAAATTGATTGCCCAGTCTCCCCATAGGGCTTTAGCTATTATAGCTATATTTTTATGCCAAGAGAGATCCTGTTGGCATTAGGAGGTAGTATTGAAACTTCAGCGTCTTTCAGGAAAGGAAATATCACCCCTGACTTGGTATGTGATTTGCTGATTGGCCCACTGGGATTCTGAGACATTGACACCCCACTTTGTGTAGGATAGAGTGATTTGATAAGTCGTTTTTTCTATGAAATCTTGAGAATTCTGTGACTTCTAATCCTGGTATTAACATAAATTAGTCTGTGTGAGCTGACCCTTATCTCCAAGCTCAATTTTTTTATTTGTAAACTAAGGCAGCTGACCCTGGGAATCAGTCCTCCATAAACTTGTGCCCACGTGGCACCTGCAGTATTGTACAAATCCAAGGCTGGGTGTCTCGCTTCAAGGTGATCCTTACTCAGACCTGGAGTAGGTGCTGAGAGGCAGTGTGCATCTGCTATGTCTGTAGACAGGAGACTCTTTAAATGGAAAGCTATTTGTTCATCCTGGATGCTTCTAGTTTTTATGGTCTGCTCTTTTGAAATTTCCAAATATGGTTCTGGAGAAAATGGGTACATATTCTTTCTTTTTGGAGCAAAGGTTTTTGGAACAAGGGTTGTGTTACTGATGAAAATGTTATATTGGGTCTCATGGCAACTCCTTTATTGCTTTCTTGACCCAGTGTCATCCAGGGAGTGTCAAAAACCACATGGTGCTTCTGAGACTTACAATTTTTGCATTTAGATCTCTGATTTAGCTGACAGATGTTAAAACACAGACATAGCCAGATAACTCCCCAGTGACAGCACAGATGCAAAAAGTGAAAAGTGCAGTTATTCCAACTTGGGGAGGGATTACATCGATGCTCAAAATTTTTCCTACTGATAACTCTTAAAATAGTTATTTTTTTGTGGGGGAAGGGTGTAGCCTAATATGGCCTAAGTTAGAGGAAACTGAGTCTCTTTTTTTCTGGTTGATTCAATCCCCCATCCTTATCCCTAAGAAAATGTACAAACGCAGGGCTCAGGGGGCCATGGGAATAACAATGGGCTCAAGACTTTTTTATGGCTAACAGGACTCTGACAGAGCAACTTTTGGCTCTGGAGAGGAAAAAAAAAAACCAAAAAAGATCTGAGATCTGGAGGGAGCTTTTGTTGGTTCTTACCCAGTCATTTAGGGACTAAGAAATGCAAGGCCCAAAGTGACGTACTCTGGGTCACTGATGAGAGTGGCAGAACCAGGATGAGAACGAGGCCTCCTAATTCTCAGCTGAGTCTTTCCGCCTTGTGTCCTGCCTCCACCTGCACCCCCTGCACATCCCTGAGGTCTGCTGTTGAGATTGGTGATGGGGACAGTGGAGGCTGTGGGCAGGCCTCCAGCCCTCCCTTGGACATGCCTCACCTCAGCCCATGTCCTTTGGGGAAGTGGTTGCCACAAACGTGGTTAGATTCTTGCATCATCAGAGAAAGTGTAGGCCTGTGAGCTGGTAAATGGAGAAATGGAGGTTCAGAGAGTGGACGTGACTTGCTCAAGTTCCCATGGATAGTCAGGAGATGAACTAACAAACATTTAGGGGGCACTTAGAAAGCACCAGGCCTGTGGAATCTATGGGGGGATTTGACCAAGAATAAGACGGATGGAGTTGCTGCCCTGGGAGAACTTACTGCCCAATAACAAGACGGTAAAAAAGCAAACAGTGTGGAGTCCTCATGGAGAACTTGACCTGGTCTTTCAGAATCAAGAGCAGACTTGCACCTCTGTTCTCTCTGTCAAGATGCTTTGTTTTTTTAAGACTTGCTTACCTGAACAAAGAAGAGTTAAAATCTTTGAGGTGATCTTTCTTCCTTTCCTATTTGGATACTTGGGTTAATTAAAAAACATTTCTTGGCTGAGTACTGTGGCTCGCTCACACCTGTAATCTTAGCACTCTGGGAGACTGAGGTGAGTGGATGGTTTCAGGTCAGGAGTTCAAGACCAGCCTGAGCAAGAGCAAGACCCCATCTCTACTGAAAACAGAAACATTTGCCAGGTGTCATGGCGGGCACCTGCAGTCCCAGCTACTCGGGAGGCTGAGGCAGGAGGATCACATGAGCCCAGGAGTTTGAGATTGCTGTGAGCTGTGACACCACAGCACTCTAGACTGGGCAACAGAGTGAGGCTCTGTGTCAACCCCCTCCCCCCCTCAAAAAAAAACAAATAAAAAAAAATTTCTTCTTCATATAAGATTGTTCTGGTGTTTTTCAGACCCTCTTGTTGACTACATTGAAGAATCTGTTTACATTTACCTCTAAGCAGCTGAGGAGGCTGTGTCAATTGTTGGGGGCTCATAAGGCAACTGTGGCCCAGGATACCTGTGAGGGGAAGCTGCTGTCTCCATGGCTTCCAGTTGCCTCCAGAAAGAAATCTAAATGCCCACTCATGAACCTGAGGCATGTTCCCATCACCTTCGTCAGGTGGCTGTGAGGTGTCCTGGTAAGCTGCTCTGCTCCTGACACACAGGTCTCTTTTCTCATGGTATTTTTTTTTTTAATTTTTTTAATTTTTTTGAGACAGAGGCCCACTTTGTCGCCCTTGGTACAGTGCTATGGCATCACAGCTCACAACAACCTCAAACTCCTGGGCTTAGGAGATTCTCTTGCCTCAGCCTCCCAAGCAGCTGAGACTACAGGCGCCTGCCACAATGCCAGGCTATTTTATGTTACAGTTTTGGCCGGGGCTGGGTGTGAACCTGCCACCCTTGGGATATGAGGCCAGGGCCCTGCTCCCTGAGCCATAGGCGCCACCCTTTTCTTATGGCATATCTTAAACTTTGGGACATTTCTAGATGAAGCTGCTTTTCTTGCTGAAAGGGAGTATGCATGTCTTTCTCTGATCCGTGTCCCTCTACACCTCGTGCTCAAAGCCCACCCTTTCCCTAACACATCTGTCCACGCTCCCTGCAGCTCCCACCACCCGGCTGCACCACCTTTAGCTGGTTTTGCGTATGGCTACGGATTGAGGACAATTTGTGTTCCTCCTGTCTCTTTTCATCACACGCATTTCCTCTTCTCTGGATTACAAGTGTCCTCAGATGGAGGTCGAGGCTCCTATTTCCCATAGGGATTAGATTATCCAAAGCACAGTTGGCTGATGGCTGGGTCTTTTGAATTCAGCTGTTCAAAGGCAGATGGGAGAGCTGGGGAGGGGGGACCCGAGCTACAAGCCCGGAGGTCCACAGCAGTTGATGGAGGCAGATTCTGGCCTGTGACACGGATTTGCTGTGTGACTTTAGCCTGGGTTTCAGTTTCCTTGTCTGTCACTGTGTGTGAGGGCACAGTGCCTCCCCACTTTGGGTCCCTGTGGTGCGATGTTGGGAAGCTTCTTTGGCTGAAGACTATATCATCATGTTCTGCTCTCAGCACCCTGCTCAGTATGTGGAGCCTGGGAAGTGTCCTACGGGCTTGCTTTGAGTTGAGTCTGGATCCTGAACCACTAGGTCCAGCCCTTGTCCTCACAGAGGGAGGGACAGTGCTGGGAAACCCAAGGGACAGAGTTAATGTGGCTGTGGAGACCACCAGACAGGGGGCTCTGGGTAAGGAAACACCATCCTGGAAAGGTTTTAACATTTCTTATGTATACATATATACGTGCTCACACACACAGGATGTCAAAAAATGCGTGCACATTTTAAGGAAGCAAAAACTGTATTAAATTTGTAATACTCAAGTCATGTTTGACTTGTGCAATTGCAAGAGGTTCTCAAGGTGACTTGTGTTCATCTTTTGTTATTGGTGAATGCTGAGTATTACAACTATATGTATATATATATACACACACATGCATACAGTATATATATATGAAATAGTCGATACTCAACACACAAATGTGTGTATGTATGTGTACACACGTCTATGTAGGTATATATAAAAACATTGATGTCCACATATATCCTAGGAAAACCAAAACTTGGTAGAATTTTATTTTACTTATTATACCCTAAAATCACTTGAATTTTAACTACATATGGGCAGTGGCCAGAATACTTTCTCCAGTGCTCAGGGCCTCTGAAGCCCTGAAGTCACTGATTTGGGAACTCTTCTTCTAACCCAGAGTGCCAGGGTCTTGTCTGCCATCCTTTCTGGTCTGTTGCTGTTTTCTTCTTGTTTTCCATATTGGTGAAGATGAATAAATGTCTTCAATCAAGCTCAGTGTCCATGGCACTGGGGCAGAATGTAGCTGTTCACAGTGTGTATGGAAAGAGAGAGGGTAGAAGCCTTGAGAAAGGAATGCTTGTCCTCCCCGCACCCCACATGAATGAAGCCCTGGAGTGAGGCCAGACAGGGTGTCTGCAAGTCAGGGGCCTTTGTGCATGGCCGAGTAAACCACCCCTGCCTTTTACGGGCATTTAAAAGGCCAACGGCAGTGATGCACTCTGTACATATACCTCAATGAACTGAAGGCAGAGTCTTGAGGAGATATTTGTACCCCTTTAAGCAACATCATTCACAAACGCCAAGAACTGGAAGCAACCCAAACAATCCTTGATGGAAGAATGGATGAACAAAATGTGCCGCGTACGTTATGATGGAGGAAGGAAACGCTGACACCTGCTGCAACACTGATGAGTATCGAGGATGTTAGGCTAAGTGAAAAGCCAGACAGAGAAAAGACAAACACTGTCCTGTTTCCACTTACCTGAGATACCCAGTGTGGTCAAAGGGAGGTCGACAGAAAGCAGAATGGTGATGTCTGGGGCAGGCAGAGGAGGGTCTGGGGGTGACTGCTTGAGGAGTCACTCCACAGTGAGTGTGGAGTGTCAGCTCTGCATGGTGAAGAGAGTTCTGGAGACTGGTTGCATAAAGGTGTGAATGTGCTGAGCATAGTAAACTGTACGTTTAAAAATGGTTACGATGGTAAATTTATGTTATATACGTTTTGCCACAATTAAAAACAAATAAACAAATTCTAACACCCAGGTGCACACAGACCAAGTAAGTCAGAATCTCTGTGGGTGAATTGGAGGCATCCACATTTTTTCAATTTCCTCAGATTGAGCTGAGATAGAGAATCCCTGGATCAGAGGCGGGTGATTCAATCTTGAGGCGGCTGCTGTGATCCAGGGGGTGAAATGAAAAGAATGGAGCCCCAGGAAGTAAACAAATCGGGCGATCTGGAGGGAGAAGTGTTCAGAGACAGAATAGGTATGGAGAAGCAAAAGAACGGATGACGAGGTTCCCAAGGCCCGAGACTAAATGGTGGGTTTGTGGCAAAACTGAATGTTTCGGAGGAGGAGTTTGGAGATGTCTTTGGGAGAGATGGTTTATTTGACTTGAAGAAATTTCTTAGAGGCAGCTAGAAATTTTCAGACTCAAAATTTATCATCTATTTTCCCCCATAGAAGCCTAAGTTTTATGATAGAACTAATTTTATAAAATATTTGATCATGTATTTATTTATTTTTAAATCTTTAATTGATAAATAAGATTGAAGATATTTCCCGTGTACAATGTGAAGATTTTATGTATGTATTCTTTGTGTAATGATTACCACAATCAAATTAATTAGCACATCCATCACCTCCCAAACTGTACCTTAGATCTCCAGGACTTATTGATCCTGTAACTGAAATGTTGCACCTGTAGTCCCAGCTGCTCCGGAGGCTGAGGCAAGAGGGTAGCTCATGCCCTGGTTTGAGGTTGCTGTGAGCTGTGATGCCGTGGCACTCTACTGAGGGCGACAGAGACTCTGTCTCAAAAAAAGCCCCCCAAACAGGAAGTTTGTGCCCTTTGACTGTTGTCCCTCCCCACCCCTCCCCTGGCCCCTGGCCACCCCCACTCCACTCTCTGTTTCTATGGTTCTGACCTTCTCAGCATCCACATATGAGATCGCCCGCTGTGTGTCTCTCTGTGCCTGGCTTATTTCACTTTCTATAATGTCCAGGTCTGTTCATGTTGTAGCAGATGACGGAGCTCCTTCTTTCTGTGGCCGAATAATAATTCCTTGCAGATATACACACGCCACGTTTTCTTCCCCCATTCCTGTGTTGACTGCCACTCACATTCAGCCCACAGCTTGGCCATTGTGGATAGTGCTGCGGTGACTGTGAGAGTGTGGGCATCTCCGTGAGTGACTGATTTCAAAGGCCGAATCAAGGAAAACGGCTCAGCGGGTATTTTATCTTCAGGAGCCAAGAAAATAGTTCCAGACTAGTTTCAGAGCTCCCTTTTGGCAGCACTGTGGAGTTGGGGGCCTCATCTGTGGCAGCCTCTCTCCTGCTATCTCCTTCCCCCTTGTGAGGTTCTCCAGGCCTCTTTTCTCTCTGGGGATCCCGTTTAAGTCAGGTTGCCCCTTCCTAGAAAGCCCAAAGTAAACAAGTTCACAAGGAGGTGAGAGAAACTCCCCACACTATTTCTTTCCAACAGCATTCACAGTTTTAAGACAAATGAATCAAGAGATGTGTCTTTAATATAAAAGAATAAAACTCAAATGTTGATATTTCAGGAAGGGGGAGTTTTGGATAACATTGCTAGGTCTCTGGAAAGCACCTCTGTTCACAGGTACTGGGTGGGGACTTCAGTGATTCCCACGGACCTAAGAAGGCAAGTGGGCACTGGTGGGAGGCGATTGGGTCACCTGTGAGGTCCACCCATCTAGATGATGGAAAAGAAAATTTGTGTGGCATTAAACACATCACCTTCCTGCCTATATCACTGAATCCTGTCTTCTGAGCGGAGCAGAGTCATGCCCCCTACCTTATCCTGCAGTATCCAGCTGACGAGGATTAAGCAAAGTCTCAGAAACTCTCCCCCACGTGGACTTTCAGGTGCCTTTGTCACAGTGCTCCCAACTGCACAACGCTGCCATATTTATTTTGGACCATTTCAGCGGGAGAGGCCCCGGCTACTCCTAGAAACTGGGTAAGAAGAAAAGAGTCAGGAAAAACTGAAAAATCACGTAGAGTAGTTAAGCTTTTATCGTCTTCCAGTTCAGCATCTGGCGCACATAGGTACTAAATAGACATTTGTGGAATGAACTGGAGATGGTAGAAATAGCTTCTGTGACTGTAGTTTGCTGTGCTGGGCGTGGGTAGTGTGTTGGAGGCAAACCCGGGAGGTCTTGATTTTAGCTGCAGTTTCATCACTCACTAGCTGTGTGACAGTGGCCCAGACACTTTGACTTCTCTGGAGCTGACTTCCCACTTGTAAAATGTGAAGCTGTCCTTCTCATGGCACGCTCGTGTTTGCCTTGGACGAGACGAGGGTCATGAAAGCAGCTGAAAACTCCGGGGTGCTCTGCAGATACAGAGCACCGTCATTTTGAAAGCTCCTGGCTTTGTAGAGGGTTGTGTGAATTCATTTGTCTGGATCAAGACATTTATCTTGTTAGATAAAAACTGAAAGTAAAACTTATACGTTTAAGATGTGAAAACAAACTCAGCAACTTGAATAACACTAATTTCAAAAAGTTGTATATTAAAGTAGGGAACTTTAAAAAATAATAAAACTGAAATGTGAAAAATGTTCAACACCGATGCCTCTGACACACTCCTAAGCTCCAACGTTGATACCATTCTTCTTAAGAAATTTTTATCAGGGTTAAAATCCATAGGTATTTTTGAGTAAATACCAAGTTCCTGCCATATGTCATGGACAGGTTTCTAGGCAGCAGGGGCCAGGGACAGGTTTCTAGTGATGTTTTTAGCTCAGATAGTTGTTTATTTGGCCAGTGGCTGCTAGTATTCCCCGGGCCTGTGCGTGTGTGTCTAAGCATCTCTGGTTTTGTGTGTGTGAATTAACCAGGGCAACTTTAATTAGCTTGGCAAAGGCTGTATACACTTATTTTCACCTTTTTAAAAATTATTATTTCAACCTTACTGGGCACAAAATCATCAGGAACTGCATATATTTTGCATCTCAAATCCTAGTCCTAAGTAAGTTTTCAACAGCCATTGAACATAAGTTTAATATTAGCTGGATGAATAAAGTATTAGTTACTATATTCTTTTCCAAATAAACATAACTGTCTTACAACATAGAAAACGGAACTGACCTCTTATTTAACTGTGCTAAAATGAATTACGACTAAATATTTTGTAGTGGTTTATGAAGTTCAGTTTCTCTATGGTGTATTAAAGGATTTGTTTAAATATTGACTATGGTTTGGTGAAAATGACAAAGCATCTCACACTTTTCGATTATATTCTTTCCCTTCCAAAACACAGCTAAAGCTTCATCCATCATAATGAAAGTTAGAAAGACAAGTGGCCACTTCTTTGTTTTTTTTTAAACGAGTCTGTCCTTGTATAGTAATTTTCTTTATTATATTTTGTGACTACTATAATCTGGGCAAAGGTAATGATAAAACTTAGACACATTTCAAGAAAGAATGAGTAAACATACTCATGACAATATTAATATACTACGTTCATCTGCTGCTTATGTACTTAAAAAACTAAATAGGAAAATCTTACTCATCTTGGTAGAAAAACAGGGTAGAGATTACAACTTGAAGACTTGGTGATATTTTGTGTGCAGTTTGTCAAAAGGCAATTTATCTAAAGCTGGAAAAGGATATGGTTTGGCTGACTAAACTGTGGAGTGATACAAGTGATATGTAACGATAAAAATGCATAGGGGAATTTTTGGGGCGCTCAAGTCAAGTGTACAGAGGTGTGTGGGTGTAAAAAGCAGAATTTTTTCTCTTGCCTCTGTTTTTTTTTTTTTGCACAGTTTTTAAGACTGAAAATTGCTGACGTTTTTATACCACACACTGGAGCGTTAAATCACAATTTACATGGTCACTTGTAAACGCGCCTGGTGGTGGAGTGCAAAGTTGTTTATGCACACGTTGAAAGGCTTCTCCGTCAGTCGGATACCTCTCCTCTTTTAAAATGCGCTGGATACTTTTGTCTTGGAACCCATGGCTCTCTAATCTGAGAGCAATTTGGGTGAGAGTCTGGAGCTGATTTATTTTCATAGGTGCTCCCTGAGGGGAGGTTCGAAGGATAATTCAAAAAAGCGAGTCTCCCATTCTTCAAGACAAGTTCTCTGTCTAACCAGCCTGCTACAATGCCTGAGACTCCAACATGAAGGAATCTCCTCCTTCCCACCACTGGGATTGGAAGTCTCTAGTATATTTAAGGGTCACAAGTTACGAAAGAGGGTTTTTGTGGAGACCAAGTGAGGCGACTGTCAGCTGATGTTTGATGTGTGCTCAATGGTGGCAGCTGTTGCAGTCTTTCCTTTTGTTAAGAGGAGGAGGAACAGGTCACTGGCCCAGTGGGGAAGGTTTCCCTCCCCAACTATACCCTGAAGGGTGACACAGTCAATGTTAGAAGGGACGGCTTTGTCCTGCATTGCCTATTCCTTACACGGCTCAGAAAGTGAAACCCAAAATGAGATGCAGAAAGGGACGGGGAGGTCACACGTCCCTGTGTTTCATCGGCAGCGAGCTTTAGATTTTCTAAGCATGAACTCATCTGCTCACTTGTTTCCTGAACATGCGGGTAAAGCTGGCAGGGTTGCTATTTCTCACCACAGGTCAGTGTTACCACACACGGGGAGCAGAGCCCACGTCTCCGGTGCCGAGCACAAGACCCTTTCTGTTCTGTGACATTCTCAGAGTCACGGGTCTCCTTGAAAGGTTTGTGTTCAGATTCTGTATCCTGCTTACTCATTCTGCTCTTAGCATCTTACAAATGGCAGGGATGAGAAATGTTCAGACTTGTCATCTCAGAGGCTGCTTTCCGCCGGGGAGGGTTAGGCCTACAGCACAAACATCAGGTGAGACTTCCTTTCTTGGTCATTATGGAGGCTTCTTTCCGGGTCAGCGAGAACCACTGCCCAGTAAGGGCAGACTCCAGCGTGGAAGCTTCCTGACATGGCTCTGCACTGCAGGTTGGGGCCCAGGGCCTACACTGAAAGGAACGAAAAGGATTTGCCAGGCGATGCCTGTGGCTCAGAAGGGTAGGTCACCAGCCCCATAGGCCAGAAGTGGTGGGTTCAAACCCAGCCCCGGCCAAAAACTGCAAAAAAAAAAAAAAAGAAAAGGATTTGCCCGTTATGTTGAGAAACACCAGAAAAATGGGATGTCTTTTTCCTGTTTCCTCTTCCCTCCCTCCTTTCTTTCATTTTATTGATACAAAATAGTCCCAGAAGATCAGAGACGGGTTCTAGAGATGTTCAACCTTTGAGTTACGATTTTAACTGCAAAGCCCTGGGGGGCATTCGATTTCGTAATGTTTTCAGGGTAGCTGCAAACTTTAATTTTAGGTAGAAAGGGTTAACTCAGGACAATGTAATTCCCAAATCAGCAGTGGCAAATTATCTAACCATGTGGGAAAAATCCAATAATGTTAAAGGCAACTCTCTGGGAAATTAAAAATAATGCACAGGTCTTTGGTCAGAAATAAGGATATGGAACATTTCCTGATGTAAAGAGAATTCTTTAATAGTCGAATTTGGATTCGTGTCTGTCATTGCAAATCCACATGGAGCGTTTATGGTTTATTTATTAATTTAGCTCTACATTTTTCTTTTTTTAATTTGAACTTGCCACCTCCAGCATATGGAGCTGGCGCCCTACTCCTTTGAGCCACAGGCACCGCCTTACATTTTTCTATAAAGAAGAATTAAGGTGGTTTAGGTAAGAACACAAATACACTAAGACCAAAACAGATGAATTTAAGATAAAAACTGAAAAAAGAAAGGAAGGAGGGACCTGAGGGTGGCAGGGAGACCTTCTGGCCTGAGCGGGCAAATCTGAGTCCCTCGGGGGGACTCTGGGGAGCTGCCCAGCTCTACCTCTCCCGTGTGGTAGGAGGTGCCTTTGCCGTTCACACATGCATTTATTTAGCATTAATTTTGGTGAAATTCAGTGATCTTTCTTGTTTGACCATGGCTCTATGCTGAACACTAGAAATACAGCAGTGAACACAATCCAGAAATTCTTCTCTTCATGAACTATGTAGTTTTCTTAAGAAGACATGTGGACAAATTATTACAAAAATTGTTACCCAAGATGTTCAGAGGAGTATGGGGGCATCAGAAAGGTGCACTGAACCCAGAATGGTAGTTACAGAGGTTTCTATTACCCAGCAAAATAGTTTAATAATAACCCCTTCCCAGTAACATAAATCCATTGTTATAGGATTTCAAGATTACTGTTCTAATTTATTGGCACGTAACTTTAAAATTAATTACACCAAAGTCAGCACGCACATTCTAAGTGCTAAGCACTCTTGCTGGATCTTATTTGATCATTTATGGATAGAAATAGGATCTGTATTATTAGATATTTCCCTTAGTATTTTATTTCCATCCTGGTTCTGAGTTCTTGTTCTATCCCATACCTTTAATATGAGAGGTTGGCTTAGTCATACAAACTCCACATTTTACCCCTGTCTTCAATGATAAAACAGGATCAAATAATAAAAACGTTAATACTCCCACAGTTCTTTGGAGAACTCAAATTTTCAATAAAATTTGAAATGTAAAGTGGGATGACCACAAAACTGAAGCTTTGTTTTGAAAAATATTACTATATGATAATTGTGAAGTGTTTCTGCTGAACCCTTAAAAGAGTTCTGGATTTTATCGCATAGAGATTTTATCTAAGTTGGAGGTAGGGGTAGCGTAGTAGGGAGTGTGGGCTAAGGTCAAGTTCTGGCTGTGCGCCTAATTACCATACAAAGCTGGATAAGCTACAAAAGAGCTTGTGCTTCAACTTCTCCATTGGTAACACGGGGATAGTAATATGTATCTCACGGAGTTGTTATGGGATCTATCTGAACGCACCTACAGGGCTCAGCCTAGGACCTGGCACGCAGCAGAGGCCCATACATGTTAGCTGTTCATAATATTCAGGGAGAAAAGAAAGGATTTTGATAGTTGAGGAAAAGTATCTTTATTTATCATAATATTTGAATTAAAATTTATAGAAAGATAAGCCTTTTAAGAGGAAATAGGACCAACAAGGACCTTTGGCCATAGTTTTTTAATCTGAAGAGTTCAGGGAATCAGTAGGAATGGAGAAAAAGGATTGTGTAGCTAACGCCACTCCAATTTCTGTCATTTTCATCATGGCGGAGGAGTCCGAGAAGTCCTGGGTTCTGCAGAGAGGCGAGTTTTGGAAGAGGTGGGACTAACCAAGGAGTTGAGGGGCAGCCCCAGTACAGATGGAGACTAAGAGCAGAGACTCCAGAGCCAGCCTGAACTGCATCTGTGAAGTCTGGTGGCCGGTGACCCTGGGCAAGTTGCCTACCCTCTCTGTCCTACAGTGTCCCCATCAGTAAAAAGAGGATAAGAAAAGCTCCTGTCCCACTGGGTTCTTGTGAAGATTAAAAGAAGTAATCAGAGTGAAGTGCCCAGAACAGTGATGGCCCAGGGCTCAGTAAAATTAGCTATTATTTATTTTACTAGCACGTATGCTTCTGGAAAGTGGGAATTTTTCACCTATTCTCTTGTTGCCGAATGAATATTTGCTCAACGGGAAAAAAATGCATGAAATCTCTCTCAGTGAAATAATAGTGAAATAAATCTTTTTTTAAAAGATTGACTAAAATGTTGCAAATTATTGACCTGGGTGACAGGTGCATGGGAGTCTGTTAGACTGTTCTCTACTTTTGTGTATGATTGAGAAATTTTATAATAAACACTTACAAAAAGGCAAAAATATTAGATTTCTACAATCATTGGAAATAGCCAGGCATTAATTTTTTTTGTTTGTTTCTTGGCTTGTTACAGCTTAGAAAGGTAAAAGAACATTTTATATGACTGAAAACTCCCATATACTAGAGAGCAGTAAAACTGTGGTCCCCCAAGGCCATTTGTTTCTCTCCTAGGGACTCTAAGAGCAAGCATGAATTTCAAAATAAATGCACACAAAGTGGGCCAGCCTGTAGGTTCCTCCTGATTGTCACTCTGCCATCATGCACCTGCAGGCATCTTGGAAAGGAATGTGTCTACCTCCCTCAGCAGCTCCACATCCTGTCAGAGGCCCCCTTCAGGCCAAACCATGATCCCTGCATCCATTTCTTTGCAGATCCCTGAACTCAGAGTCAGCCGTCCCTCAGTCCTGCCTGCCTGTCTTCCTTGGAACTTCTCTTCCTGACCTTGGCTTCTGCTCTTGACTCTTGCTTTCTGTCTTGCCCCATTCAAGTGTGAGATCTGGCACAGCTCAAGAGGAAGCCATTTGCGTGAGCTGCTCTTGAACCAGAGCAACAGCTCTGACTTTGGGCTTTGCTGGAGTGGGCACTGTCTGGACCCTAGGTTGCTGGTCACTAGAGGGCTTTGCTGGATGGGGTGCTGTCCTGGGCCCAGGTTGCTGGTCACTAGAGGGCTTTGCTGGAGGGGGTGCTGTCCAGTCCCAGGTTGCTGGTCACTAAAGGGCTTTGCTGGAGGGGGTGCTGTCCAGGCCCCTGGTTGCTGGTCACTAGAGGGCTTTGCTGGAGGGGGTGCTGTCCAGGTCCCAGATTGCTGGTCACTAAAGGGCTTTGCAGGAGGGGGTGCTGTCCAGGCCCCTGGTTGCTGGTCACTAGAGGGCTTTGCTGGAGGGGGTGCTGCCCAGGCCCCAGGTTGCTGGTCACTAGAGGGCTTTGCTGGAGGGGGCGCTGTCCAGGCCCCAGGTTGCTGGTCACTAGAGGGCTTTGCTGGATGGGGTGCTGTCTAGACCCCAGGTTGCTGGTCACTAGAGGGCTTTGCTGGAGGGGGCGCTGTCCAGGCCTTAGGTTGCTGGCCACTACTTCCCACTGGGATGCACTGAGAAGCAGCTTCAGGAAACCCATGTCAATACTGCTCAGCGAGGCTCTGTGGAAAGAGGCCTCCACGCTCCTGGTTACTGCACTTTTGGGGTAGGAAGTGTGGAGACTCTGGACAGCATTTCTGTTAACATGGGCATCTTAAAGTGTCCTATGGGCGATGCTGGTTATTCACAGTAGTAATGCTCTGTAAGTCGCCATGAACATGGAGCAGGGATTCCTGAACACTTTGCTCCTAGGTAAACACAGGTTAGATTCCTGCCAGCGTTTCATCCACATTTCCTCCACTAATCAATACATAACCTTGTTTTATGTGTGTTTCTATCTAAAGACACCTAAGTAAATCCATGTCGTTGATTCAACATCTAACTCATGCCTGGGTGAAGCTGATCTAACACACACATTTTTCTCTGTCAGGCAGATGTCAGCCTTCTTGCACTTAGGACACTAGTCACCACTTTGGTACTAGGCTCAGAGGACATTTTCAACAGTGAAATCAGCAACAAAAAGTTCAAAAATGCAAAAAATGTAGCAGTGCAGAAAGGACACTTGTTTATATTATGGTAGTTAAAACAAGAAGGCTGTGTGTTGCCTTCTCCGACCTCCACTGGGAATGTGTGCACGGGGTGGCTCCGATTTTTTGCTGCTCTATACATGTCTGCAAATGACCACCAAAGTACTGCCTTGATGTTGGGATTACAAATCACGGGGTCTGCAGGAGAATACAGACCCCGTGAAGATTGCCTACTTTTCCATTAAGCATGCATGGTATGTTATTACATTTAATAAAACAAAACATGCAATTTTCTACATGTATGTTTCAAAATATTGCATATCCTCATGTAAAATCACGGCTCTTCATTCCACCCCTTCGATCTAGGAAATCTGAGATGATTTTAGATTTTAGAATGAGCTGCAACAATTTGAAATATATCATCTCTTAAGCGTTAAACCTTCAAGCTATAGATGTTTATCTATTTCTATATATTAATAGTTTATGTATACAAGGGTTGTCAGGAAAGTATCCAGTCACATATGTCTATTTTTTTTATTACATGGCTGGATCCTTTCTGGACAGCCCTCCTATGTTATATCATATTTTATCATATATATAAAGTATATAATCTTAAAGTTTCCTTTATTGCAATGGAAAAAGTGAAACTGAGACCATTTTCAGAGATAATCTGAAATATCATGTTTAGAGATTATATTAAAATCTAAACACTATAAATCTGACTAAAAATTTTTTATTTCCTCCTCATTTTAGTAAAGAATTATGACTAGGAAGTTAACTGATGACTCCATACTGAATGTCAGAGTCAAAGCATTCTATAATAGACGTTCTCTTATCTGACAATGTGAATGTTACTTTCTTTGCATTATTATTATTGCTTAATATTTCGATGCAGCAATCGTCTGATTTCTTTTCTGAATGTATTTATCTTCATTCGTTCTTTACGAGGTTTTGGTTTCTAGTCCTTATCTTAAACATTGTTATTGTTAATAAATTTTAAGCCTTTTTAATTTTGTGAAGGCAAAAAGTGGAAACCTAATAAAACGTGTATATGTAAAAAAAAATAAAAAAATTAAAAAAAGAAAAGAATTATGAATAGGAGCTATCTATCGTTATTATCACACCATAAAAATGACCAAATTTATGTTCCTAATCTCTTTAAAGGGCAAAAATCTTTGACGTTTAAAATATTATAAATGATAAATATTGCCTTATCTTTAAGTGAAAAATTAACTGTTCCAAGGGCAGTGATCATATTACAGAACAGGTTAGGAGGTTTCTCTGAGACGGGAACAATAACTTCGTCTTTTTGGATGGGTGAAACCGAAGAGAGGGAAGTGGAAATTTCCCAATAGGGAAGTGCCCTTCACCCTCTGCAGCCAGAGTTCGCCCAGATGTGTTCCTGTTTCCCTGGTCTCGGGAGTCGGCCCTTCGTAAGCCCCTGTTATGTTGTGTCACTGTCACTCCGTCTGCAGGAGAGCAGCAGGGCTGTGGAGTCCGGGTGACTGATGCTTCCAGTGTCTGTTGGTCACAACAAGTGCTTGATGCACTGGCAGAAAAAGCTATTCAGGAAGAGGAACTAGAAATTGTAAAACCCCCTCTCACCAGTGATCCAGAGTCTTCCAGAATAGGCCGGCAAGGCAAATAAAACATCAATTGTTCATCTGGACACTGAGATATAAACGCACATATTACTAATGACATTTAAAATATTACAAATATTGCCTTACCTTTAAGTGAAAAATTAACTATTCCAAGGGCAGTGATCATATTATAGAACACAGTGTTAGGAGTTTAGAAGGCGAAACCGGAGCTGCTTGTGATTAGAACAGGGGTCTTGATAGTTGGTCTTTGCCTCTTTTACTCCATACAACTGTTATGAAAAGTTGTCTTCAGTTAAAATAAGAACGGAGTCATGTGAGAGAAGACTAATGTGTGTGTTTACGTCTCAGTTTTTAACTAAAAAGTAAAAAAAAAATTAAAAACATTAAAATAGAAACAGTCCTAATATAATAAGGATATAAAGAAATTTTTAACAGCTTTACAGTGTATTTGTGTTTTAACCTGTTAAAGGTTCAAAAAAAAAAAACCTCTTGTAAGAGAGTCAGAAAGTTAAAAAATTAAAAAGTTTATAAAGTAAAAATGTTACGTTAAGCTGAGGTTAATTTACTAATGAAGGAAACGTCTTGAAAATGAATTCAGTGTGGCCTGGCTGCTGAGCGTTTGCAGTGGTGTGCAGCCGTGTCGTAGGTGTGTATCTTCACCCAGCGCTCACTCCCTGACCCAGGGCAACTCCGAGTTTGCAACTCCTGCAAGCTCCACTCATGGTAAGTGCCCTCAACAGATGTGCCCTTAAAAAAATCTTTTATAGGATATCTTTGCTATACCTTTTCTATGTTGAGATACATTTAGATACACAAATACTTAACATCGTGTTAAAACTGAGTACAGTAATGTGCTATACGGTCTCGCTGCCTAGGCGGGACGGCTGCACCGTACAGCCTTGGTGCAGCTGTGGACGCCTCTGCTGTGGACACCTGTGGGCACCTTTGCTGCCATGTGTGAGTGCACCACCTGAGGTCTGCGCAACGATGACATCTAATGACGCACTTCCCGGGTGACGTCACAGTTACCCAGCAACACCTCACTGAAGCCCAAACATACAATGGACAGGCTGCTTCCCACGTGCATGGCTTTTGCCTGGCATGAACATGTGTTCTGAGAAGTATGTTTTAAGGGATACAATTGGGGGCTCTCTCACTGAAGCGTGGCCTTCCGTGTGAACATGGATTTACCAGGGAAGAATGAGGAAGCGATTTGTGGAACCTTGACCTCAAGGTGTGTAGACTGCTGGGGCAAGGCGGGGAAGAGTGGGAACAAGTGTTGGATTGGATTTGAAGTCTAGTTTGCTCCCAGCAGAGTTGTTTGGTGTGTTGTAGACATTAATCAGAGCACACAATTTCCTAGTTGGGTGCTAGGCATGTAACTGCTGGGACCTGGACCATTAGCCCCGAATGACACATCTTCTCTCAGCCCCCACTGTGTGGTCAGGCTCGCTGCTCACAGATTCCGCTGAAAATAGTCTTTCTGGTGCATACTTAAACATTCTTTCCAAACAAGTGTTTCCTTTTAACCTTCCCTCAGCAGACTGACTTTTTGAGTTTCATGTTGCTTCCAACTCTGTCAGTTGTCAAAGGCCTCAAATTAACTCCAACATCCTCTTGCTGTTTTTCCCTACGGAGCCTTGATGGGGTTGCCCTCACTCCGGGTTCAATCTGTTTGTGCTTGTCGGAAGGCCTGGTAAACCAGCGCTTCTACCACTCGGTCCCGTTTGCCGTGGTCCAGGAAATGCTTGTGCTGAGCACAGGGGTCTTGATAGCTGCCTTTGTCTCTATACTCCATATAGCTGTTATGAAAAGTTGTATTCAGTTAAAATAAGAACAGAGTCGTGTGAGAGAAGAGGGGGCAATTGAATATTATCAGAGCTTTGAGGAAGGAAGGCCACAGGGTGGAAACCATTGCATATTAGGTAACTCAGCTTCATGGAAGCAAAGGAAACAGCAGCAAACTGTTACAGAAAATTCTTTTGACCTTCCCTCCGCCCTCTCTGTCCTGCTGCTGTTGGTGGCCTGTGGACAGAGGGACACAGGCCTGCTCTGACTTCTGGCTCGGCTCCTCCAGGTGGGTAACAGGTTCTGGGCCATTTTCGTGATTTCTCAGGTGAATGCTCACCCCGTTGCCCAATTGCAGGCCTCCCCTATCATCCTTGAGGACAGGACCTGCAGAGGACTCCCCCGAGCGCCCACGATGAGGCAGTACCCACCTCCACCTTCCCTCTCTGCACACTCAGCCATTACATCATCTCATTTAATTTCTCTCCCTCATACTTATAGTCTCTAGTGGATTCATTAGTCGACTTGTTTATCATCTCTGAGTTTCTGAGGGAGACCTCTGTCTTGTCTAGTGTGAGCTCCAGAGCCTACAACTGCTCCTGGCATGGAGCGGCCCCAGGAAATACTTGTCTACCAACTGACAATGGAGTGGTGGGGACCACGTGCAGAGTGTGCGCAGCACCCAGAAAAAAGGCTGGTCTGCAGCCCGTGTTCAGAGTGACCCTCCTGCTCCCTTGCTCACTGTAAAAAGCATCCTCAGGGGTAATGGGATCATTGTATTGTTGATTCAACTTTTAACTGGCTACTCAGCTCTATTTCTGACTTAGATTTGGCCTTTGGGACAGGCCGAGAGATTGCGGTGAAAGCAAATATGCCAGGCTGCCGGAGGCTGGGGTTGTGGGTTGAGCCTCGGTTCGCTGTGACTCACTGTGTGAGCTGTGGGCAACTCATTTAACCTCTGTGATTTGGCATCTTCATCCATCAAATGGAGAGGGTGGTTACATGATGCTTAAGATCGCTTGTAGTTGTTGCATTTTACTGTGTCTCCTCTCTCCTTTTCTTTAAATATGAGCACATACCACTCTCATCATACTTACAGAGTGTCCAAACCCTTCAAGAAACGCTGCTGCTGTCACGCACAGTGCCGTGCTGCTGTGAATGGGCTTCAGTCTCCTTTGCCTTTCAGCCGTGTGTCAGAACACATGCTGCTTCGCCAGCTCACTTAGGTCTTTGCACTGGAAAGAGAGTTAATGATCATCCTTTATGTTCACATTTTATTTTTCTTCTGAGGATATCAAGTTATTTGTAACCTGTCATTCAATACTATTGTTGTTAAAGAAATGAAAAGATAACTTGCTGAAATTGTAGAAATCATCTGTACTGTAGATTCTGTTGACACTACACTCTGGAAGTCCAGAGTCACAAAAACAGTTATTTTTTGTCAAGAACACTCATCAGAAGTGGCACCTGTGGCTCAAAGGAGTAGGGCACCGGCCTCATATGCCAGAGGTGGAAGGTTCAAACCCTGCCCCAGCCAAAAACTTCAAACAAACAAACAAAAAAACAAAAAACCCACACACATTAGAATCCCATTAGAAGAACTTTCTTATCACACGACCTAAGGTATCACTTGCTAAAATGTCTGAGTGCCGTACTGACTGAACCTACTAAGGGTCCTCCCTCAGGCTATTTTTTTTTGCAGTTTTTGGCTGGCTGGGTTTGAACCCACCACCTCCAGCATGTGGGGCTGGTGCCCTACCTCTTTGAGCCACAGGCACCATCTTCTCCCTCAGGCTTTTATCTGCTCTTTAACCACCTGCAGCGTATACCTCCCTCCTTAGTTCACGTGAAACGTGAATGTGCTTCTGGCTTATTGAGGGCATGGCCGCCTAAAATCCCAAACAGGGCTCCCTTGTTAATCTTTGGCTTGGTGAGTTCAGGGCATGTTTTACTGTGTTGTCTCCACAGTGTCCTGCTAGGCGTTTGTGCCCGTCACACACGTTTTCTCTTTGCTTGGAATGTTGTTCCCAACCTCATCTGACTGACAAACTCACGCTCGTTTCTGAAGATGTGGCTGAAACATCTCATTCTCTTTGAAGCCTTTCTAACCCACTGTACCCGTGCTGATAGCAACTAGCTTCTTTTCTTTATGCTTACATTATTCCTGGAATCTACCAAAATCAGAGTCCATATTCCATTATATATTTTGTATATCTGTATCACCTACTGATAATTTACTGTGGATATTGATTTCATCTTTTAAATTTTTATTTTCTTAGGTGTAGCCTAGTGCTCTCAATATATGTTGAATAAATGAATAAATGAAAATACAGTGATTCAATTTCTGATTCCAACATCTAAGTTCTAAAAGCGTTTTGAGCTGTGCATATGAAATGCTCTTTGAAATGGTTTTCTGGGAAGGAATGGGATTGGAAGGTGGGTTCAGAAGGTTCCATGTATCATAAGGCAGTGTCTGTAGTCAAACATAGTATGACACAGGTTGCATTTTATTCTAAATTAACTTTTACAATTAAGTTGTATTGATTAGAGTAACCTACCAGCACGTTATGTGCAGAACTGGTATTATAATGCCTGGTTTCTTCTCCGTCATAATGAATGTGAAATTTTGCTAATGAAGTGAAATTTGTGCAGTTTTTCCTGGGTTAATTGAATTGCCAAAACTTCAAATAAATAAAGAATAATATGGTTCGCATTGCTTTAAACTAATTTATAATTTTTAATTGGAAAATGATTTATTGTCAGCATTGAAGAAGATAATAAAGAATAAAATCACTAATAAATCTGTCATCCTAACCAACAGATATTTTTGAGTTAAATATAATATTCACATACATATATATTTTAATACAGTTGTAATCTTGGTATGTTTTTCATTATTCTATAGGCTCTTTTTTGTTTGTTTTTGAGACAGGGTTTTGCTGTTGCCCCAGTGGACTGCAGTGGCATCATCACAGCTCACAGCAACCCCAAACTCTTGGGCTCAAGTGATTGGCTCCTGAGGGTCTGGGAGTACAGATACCTACTACCACGCCCAGCTAATTTTCTACTTTTTGTGGAGAAAGAATCTCACTCTTGCTTAGGCTGGTCTTGAATTCCTGGCTGCAAGCAATCTTCCCTCTCTGGCCTCCCAAGGTGCTGGGATTACAGGAGTGAGCTACAGTGCCCAGCTTCTGTAGGCTATTGATATGTGGTCATTTAAAATGCATTGTAGTGGGTGGTGCCTGTGGCTAAGGAGTAGGGCACTGGCCCCATATGCCAGAGGTGGTGGGTTCAAACCCACCCCCCAGCCAAAAATAAATAAAATAAAATAAAATGCATTGTAGCAATATGTATCAAATGATGTTTTACAGAATGCTATTTTCTTCAGGTTTTTTTTTTACAGTTTTTGGCTGGGGCTGGGTTTGAACCCCTCCAGCATATGGGGCCAGCGCCCTACCCCTTTGAGCTACAGGAGCCACCCACAGATTTTAATTGATATTACTTGGGGAGAAAAATACATCTCTGAGGTCAAATAAGTTTAGAAAATTGTAAAAGTAAACAAATTCCTTTACAGTAGGGTTTCCCAAAACTTATATTATATGCTTTTAATAAAGATGAAGCTATGACACATTTTCTCCAAATTAAATTTTTGCATTAAACCTTTTTTTTTTTAAACACAGTGAAAAACTATTCCACCAACAAGTATTTTTCTACATACTTTAGGAGTCAGGGATGGGTAGAATTCTGTAGTGTTGTTATAACCTCATGTGGTAACCCATTCTCCTGCTGGACAAGGTGTTCACTCACAGGTAGGTTGAAGCCTGAGATGACCTGGCCACTGCTCGCTGTGCGGTCAGCTGGCTGCCACCACCTCCCCCTTGCTCACCCTGGTTTCCTTCAGTTTCTGGAGATCGCTAAGCTCCACCATGCAGCCAGGGCTTTTACACATGCTACTTTTTGCCTCTTATAGAGAGCACTACACGTTTCACATTTGCTCTCACTGAGTCTCCCTACTTTACTACCCCCTTTTCACGAGACATGATTACTAATGCAGAGAAGGAGAGCACTCTTGGTTTCAGGTTTAACCAGCTCTGTGCTGCCTGGTGCTTCCTGCCTTTCCAGCGCAGCCCCTCACGTTTGGCCTCTGGGGATGTCAGCTTACATAAAACTGAGAGAAAGGCCACACCAGGGGCCACCGTGCCGGGGATCAGTGACGACCCCAGTGACTTTCAGCCCAGTTTTTCTGGTCTCTTGGTGGGTATGATGGGTCGAGGGTCAGCCAGTGTTCTTTCGAGGTCTCTGTTTCTAGTTGCTACACATCTTGAGGATTTTGCTCAGTGTAACAAGGAAGTGGCAGGCTGCGTGCTGTCTTCCCCTCTGAAGGCCTTTGGTGCTCTGGAGGAAGTGAGGATGACTGTTGACCTAGTTAGAGCAGACTCCCCAGAGCATCAGCTAAGGCCTGGGGCACACACATCCTCTTCGGTATTTTTACATCTGGGCATTAATTTTATCAGTAAATAGAAGGACTATTTATCAAAAACATAAGTCACTCCCAACCATAGAATGAGGTTTGGGTCCAACCCATTGATTTTACACATGAGAAATGTCAGATCCAGGCCTGAGGCCCCTGCCTAACTCCAGGAGGAGCCCCTCACATGGACTGTGGTATGAAGGGGGCCCCCTGGCGTTGTGCGGTGCAGTAGCCCCATTCAGAGACACTAAGAGACTTGCCCACAGCACTTTGCAGGCTTGGACCACTACTCTTACAGGTTTGATGATAGAATCAAGAATTAAAATTTTAGACAGGCTTGAGGGATGATCTGATAACAATGTAAAGCTACAAGTGTGAACTCAATTTAGGTTTGAAGTAATTGACTCAATCCAGGTTGAGCAAAAACTGGTTCCAGGAGTTAGTTGGACACAAACACTGTGTTAGGCACCCTGATGTCTGTGGCTGTGAAATGGTTCATTGCAACCCTAGGCCAAAGTAATAAAAATAGAGCATCCCAGATCCCTGTATTGGTAAGACTACAACTGAAATATTCAGTTCTAGGATTCTTATTTTTTAAATGGACACCAACGAATCTTTGATCCCTGGGGTCATGTGCAGGACCCTGAGTAGCAGCTCAATGGGTGGGTTATTCACTTACTTTGTTGCTGAGCTGACCATGCTGCATGGAAAGCAGCTGGCACATAGTAGGTGCTCAAAAATGTTAGTTTCTATTCTCTTTGCACAAGGAGAGCAGTCAGGTTGCTATAGGACCTTGCAAACACGCTGAGTAAAGGACCAGTGGAGGAAATGGGAATTACTCTGAGTCTCTGAGTCTTTTGACACCAAGAGCCCGATTTTCTGCTGTTACTGTGTCACTGTTGTGATTCCTACAGACGTATATTGTTAGTTATTATTCAGAATTGAATAATAGAATTACAATTATAGAAATGTCAGTGAATCCTTTCTTCCTTTCTAACTTCCTTTCTTTATTCCCCATCATTGAGGGTCCTAGAAATATACCAGACTCCAGGAATTCAAAAACCAGTAATTTATGATCGCTCCTAACAGACTCACTATTAAGGGAAGCAGATAAACAAAACACTGTGACATAACCTGGTAGCTACAGCAGTAGAGGCATGTGGACTGCATAAATATAGCAATTCAGTTCAATATGTACTGGCTATGTACTGGGTGCTGTGCTACACTCTGGGAATACTGTTGCAGACAGGATAGACACTTATCTTGGGACATAGACATTCACCAAATAATTACACACATGTGTTAGTGTTCCACAGGCTACCATGAGAGGGTGGGAAGAAGAGGAAAGACTTCCCTGAAGAAGTGATGTGTGAGTAGAGGCTGAGTACAGTGTAGAAGTTGGCCAGGCATGAAGGGAGGGGAAGAGGATCTGGGCAAATGACACTGATGGTCTGAGCGTCATCTGGGTTTCCCTCAAATCTAAACGTTCTTTTGCAAAGGTCGTGTGCAAGGATCCCTTAAAGTTACTCTGTTATTTGCTAGAAAGAGAACTGACAGTGTGAACAGGTACAGTTAGTCAACTTGGAAAGTCACACGCAACTTACAGGCAGACTAGAAGATGTTTTGTGAATTAAAGGATTGAACAATTTTGAGGGGAATGGAAGAGGGAAAAATGATTTAGATAGAGGTCGGATAAAAGATAAAAATGTTGTGCAGAACAGATAGGGAAAGAAGTGGCAAGTAAAAAGCAGTTAGGACCCAGAGGGGGCCTGGCCCTGTTTGGGCCAGGAGAGGAGGTCCTACAGGGAGTGCTATTGAGGTGAGATCTGAACGATGAATAGACAAGAACTAAATTGCAAGGGGGACCCAAGGGAGGAACCGAGGCAGCTCCTAGATAATGATGGAGGAGCCGGGCACGGTGGTTCACTCCTGTAATTCCAGCACTTAGGAGGCCGAGGCAGGTGCACTGCCCGACCTCACCTGTTTGAGACCAACCTGAGCAAGAGTGAGATCCTGTCTCTAAAAATAGCCGAGGGTTGTGGTGGATGCCTGTAGTCCCAGCGACTTCAGAAGCTGAGGCAAGAGGATTGCTTGAGCCCAAGAATTTGAAGTTGCTGTGAGCTATGATGCCATAGCACTCTACCCACAGTGACAAAGTGAGACTCTGTCTCAAAAAAAAAAAAAAGATAATGATGGGGGTGATTTAAAAGCTAGAAGGTAAGATCAATAAGACTTTATTATTTATTCAAAAAATGTTATATTCCATACATCCCTCAAGGGAAACACAATGGTGAATGAGAGATCACAACATTCAAAGGACTCATGTTTTGGTGGAGGGAGACAGATCACAAACAAGTCCACCAACAGATCTCTTGTTGACAGTACCAGAGGGGATTGGCCAGGATGTCTTCCAGTTTCTAGATCAGACAGCTGTGTGGATGCTAGTGTTGTTCATAAGGAGGGGTGATGCTGATGGAGGGCCAGATCTTTCCATCAGAGCACTGGTTCAGTTTGGGACATGTTATTTGAAATATCTTTGAGATGACCAAGTGGATTCCAACTAGTCATTTGTACGAGCTCTGACAATTAATTCGTGAACTTGCCACTGTGTGTTGGCAGCCCTGTACAGTCAGCTCAGTAAGGTTTCATTGCCTTGGTAAATCGGTGTCTCGCCCATGTGTTTCTGTCGATGTGCAATGGTGTCTGCTGAGTAACATTCATTATTGTGTGTTTTTGTGTGACATCATGAGAATGTCAGAGTTTGAATTACAGCAACAAAGAAATCTTTGTAAATTTCTTGTTTACATGCCAGGGTGGAAGTGAAATCAGGGCCATGTTAGTACAAGTTTGTAGGGATAATGTCATAAAGCAATGGCAGAGTACAAACAGATTAAATGTGTTTTCTGGTGGAGAGAAAGCGTCACTGATGAAGCAAGGTCAGGGCAGCTAGTAAGAAGCAGAAATGAAGAAAACATTGCAAAAATTTGTCAAATTGTGAGTCAAAATCATTAGCTGACTGTGATAAGCATAGCAGACCAAGTAAATATCAATAGAAAAAAAGAAATTTTTTTTTTTTTTTTTTAAATCTGGATCCAATCTGCTCCCAAATTGGCTTGTCTCCCCTTCTGGAGTGTCACCCAGCCTCGTTGAGACCCATGCTGACTCTGGAGCCGGCTGGGTGGTGCTGCCCATCCCTGGATCCTTCGTAGGTGGGTGGCCAGAAAAAAAAGAAAATCTTAACTGAAAATCCTGGCCGACAACTCATGGCTCTGGTATCATGACAATGCACCAGCACACAAGGCACTATCTGTGAGATAGTTTTAGCTAGTAAACAAATAACTGTATTGGAACACCGTCCCTACTCAACTGATTTGGCCCCAGATGATTTTTTTCTATACCTGAAGATAAACACACCTTGAAAGAAAGAAAGTCTATGAAACCTTACTGAGTTGATGACATTCAGGACATTAAGGGTAATGTGATGACAGCTTTGATGGCCATTCCAGAAAAAGAGTTCCAAAATTGCTCTGAAAGGTGGGCTAGGCACTGGCGTCATTGCATAGCTTCCCATGGGGAGTATTTGGAAAGTGATATTCAGTAATGAGGTGTGTAGCACTTTCTCTAGGATGAGTTTATGAACTTAATTGTCATAACTCTTATTGTGGGCTTGAGTTTCAGAGGTGTCTGGGCCTGAAACATGCATCTGAAAGCCGGTAATACCTTGGTGGTAATTAAATCCACGGGAGGGGGTAAAACCACCCTTACAACCACACTAGTTGTGAACCGTACAACTCAGGGGGAGCCATTTGCAAAGACTGTGGTCTGAACAGTGTCTTCTGGAAGTATGCAGAGCGGTGAGGCTGGATGTGGGCAAGGTGAAATAAAGGAGTGAGAAGAAAAGTGAGCTTTTAGGGCCACATCTTCATTAACTTCACTGCTTAAAGGCCAGGCCAAGAGGGAAGGACTATAAGGGAGAGGGAAGAGGAGTAGCAGACAGCTAGGAGAAAAGCACCAGAGTGATGTTGGTGAAACCAGGTGGAGAGAGAGCTCCACAGGGAGCAGTTAGCAAGGTCGGCTGCTGCCGGGAAACCTGGTAAGATGGAGATTGCACCCAAGCCAGCTCAGCTCATTGGTGGCCTCAGCAGAAGCTGTTTTGCAGAGTAGTAAGGGTGGGGTATTATGGCCAGACAGGAATGAGTTGAGGAATGAATGGGAGGTGAGGAAATGTAAGCAACTGGTTTGTCTTAGAATGTGGCATTTAAAAATGTCCTCATCCAGTCGGGCGTGATGAACCCCACGTTGCCGTGATTCAGCTTAGGGGGAGGTGGTAACTTTGCAAGAAGCCCAGTTTGGAGTTGTTGGGCTTAGAGGTGACGAGGGTTCTGAAGACTAGGCTTTTCTTCTTGTTCTTCCTCTGACGTTGTATTCTCTGGGACACGACAGTGATTAGAAGGTCAGTGTTTGAGGCGATGACAAGGGAGTGTTTTGGAAAAGGGGATGGAATTTCCAGCACACACATTGAGCTGATTGTGCTGTTACATTTGAACACCACTAATAAATTGGGAAAACATGGGGCAGACCACACACAACGTTTGGAAAATCCTTCCCTGGTATAAGGTTATATTCCTCAAATGCTTTTGTTTGAATACACCCTAGCGTCCTTGCCCAGCCTCGCCATTGCCATGTAAGGGGTATCAATCTTGTAATTGTTCCCAGCTTATGATGTTTCTCAGCTTCTTCAGTGGAAATATGTATGAGAAATTATGTTCCTTCGGTGAGAATTAGTTTTTGGGAAGAGTCTAGAGAGCTCAGTGGCTTTGGGACACAGTTGTTGGGACTGGAGGCCCCCATGTGCCCGTGTCTTTGTGGGGTCTGTGGGTGGCCTGTACCCTTTGATGTGGGACCCCTGTCTAAGGACTGCTCTCTGAATCTGCAGCATGGAATTATCTTCTAGAATTCTCTGTAGAAAGATCCCCAAGAATTGGAGTTGACAGAAATTTAGAAAAGGGTCTTTCAAGTCTATTTTCAGATGTTTTCCCAAGGAATTATTATAGAAAGTTTCTTACAGAAAAAGATGGTCTTGGCCTTCCTATAGGCTTGAGAGAGCCCCTTGTTAAAATGTAACGCATGTTCCAATGTAATTCACTGGAGGGAGTGTGCTCTCACCAGCACATCCAAGTGAAGAGCCCAGACTGATTACGGCGCTCTCCTTAATACCTTTATCTGCCAACCTAACATGTTTTTTTGCCTTATGCAGCATAGTTGTAACACCGACCTTGATCTCTCATGCACACATTAGTGTGTGCGCTCAGGAATTCCCCACCAAAAACATCTAAGCTATGTTAAGAGTGGGCATATATTCACTCTTCTGACAGAATTTTGCACATAACTTAAAAAAATGAGGAATATATTATGCACATGGAAATGTGAAACAAAAAATTCAGGTGAAGTGCAATATCGTTCAAAGGAGGGTGAGTTACCAGAATCTTCAGTTTCACAAGCAGGCTTAGCGTGGACAGCTCTGCAGCCAGCAGCCCTCCGTGTGGAGCTAGTCAGTGTCTGGAAAGCCATGCACTGGGCCTCTTATTATCATTTGGGAGCAACTGGGAAGTGAAAGAGACAGAAATAGGTCTCGTCTTGAAGGAATCTTATGAACAACGTGACTAATAGAATGAAAGTATTGAAAAGATATGTATCTTTAAGTCTCAGAACATTTCTGTTTTCAGCTGTGCTCTCTGTTTGGAGGTGGAACTCTCTCAAGAGTAAATATCATTCATTCAAGGAAAACACCACAGGAACCAGCATGAGGAACTCTACTGGTTTGATACTACTTTTACCACAATTTCTTGCATTCTGTCTTATACTGGTCAGATGTCAAGAACTGCAAGGAAAGGAAAGCTGGTTCTGCTGAGCCCGTGAACTACAGCAGATCGCAGTAGTTGCTGTCATACTTTGGGGATGACGTCCTGAATGTGACACCACTCAACAAAGTCACAGTTGAACTCCCAGCCACTGCAAGGAATTCCCTGACCAGCACAGTTAAAACTATCAAGAGAGTTTTTTTTTTGTGTGTGTGCATAGAATTGAGAAGCTGAAGAAATAAAGAGGGAAGTCTTATTTGCTATTTTAAAAATGTATTGTATTTTTCTTATTTTAAAAGCAAAACTTGCTGATTATAGACAAGTTGGAAAAGACCCATGTAATATTAAAAGGAAAAGTGCCATGTACGGGGACGCTGTTTTTGATGATGTGCCTGTCGGCAGAGGACAACAGTGTCTCACGGCTCCACTGCCCTCCCAGCTTCGCGCCTCTGCTCCAGTTTCTTCCCTTTCACAACATGATAAACAAAACCACATGTTATTTGTGTGGTCAAGTTAAAGGAAAGACTATCTCACCAAAATAGAATAACTACAAGTGAAAAATAATAAACCCAGGTTCATGGTTTTTCTCTGCTCACTGTTAAGTTTCTCAAAGCAAACTTGCAGTAGCAAATGTGGCCAGTGGCCACAGCTTGCATTATCTATTTTCTTTGTGTGCCGTCCTCCAGGCTGGCTTTCAACCCATGGAAGAAAATTTATCCCAAACAACAAAAGTTTTGGTTTTTCCAAGTCCTTTTCAGCTTTGGCGTGGCTTTATTGGTGTTGAGTGTATTTATTTATCGTGTTTGCTTTTGTCTGCAGTTGTCTGTGTGAATAGACCTGACTGTGTTTTGAATTACACGTTATTCATTCTCCACAATTTCTCTTCACAGCCACTTTCTCTCCCCAGATCTAGTGTATAGAATGCAGGTGTCCTTATCAACATCATCTGTCTTCAGCGATTAAATCTCTCTTGTCTCTCTGCCTCACACTCTCACACACACATTTGCTCTACATAATCAAGGTTTTCTATTTAAAATTCAAGTATCGTCTTGAGAAGGTAGCTTTTTAAGTAAGTTAGGGATTTTCTAATAAGTGTCTAAAAGGGATACCCACGGAATGGTGCAGAGGATGCATCTCTGAGATTGCGATAGAAAATTCAGCGTGAGGCAGAGGACACAGAAGCTAGAAGTGGCAGCCTGAGAAAGCAGACCTCCATCCACTTAAACCAGCGCTCAGGTCAAGGAACAGACTGTCAGCAGCACCCAGGAACAACCGCCTTCCCTGCCCCATGCCTCCTTCTCACCAATAAGTCATCAAAAGTAACAATTACCCTAACTTCTCCTACCATATGTTGCTTTGAAGGCAAGGGAGGGTTTTGCTGTGATAACAAAGAGCCCCAGTTTTCAGTGGTTCACACCGTGTTTCTGATGCTGGGGTTGGCACTCTGCACATACTGTATTTCTGCTTTGCCTGCTTTGGGCGGCGGAGTCACTGGAGGGAGCTTGCAAGGTTAGAGTAAAAGCAGAGACTGACTTCCTCTGTCTGCTTCCTGTCCCTGTGGGCGTTATTCCAGCAGTACCTCTTTATCGGGGTGGCAGTTCAGCTACTACAACAACTGAATCCAGTTCTGTTTTTCCAGAACTTCCAGGACCAGCCTCATTGCATCTGGGCAGAAACCTCAGCACTAGCTGAGCGACACCAGTTCCTTAGAGGTCTGGGTGGCAGCATCCCGGCAGCAAACAAAGGTCAATGCTCCCTTCTCTGAAGTCTGATCTTCAGCCCACAGGGCTCCCAACACTGCCTGTATTCACTCGCACCTGCCTTCTTGACACCTACGAGTTCTCTTTTCACCTCAATTTTATAAACTCAGCTTTGCCTAGTTACGACATATGTGTGTGTGTGTGTGTGTGTGTGTGTGTGTGTAATGATCTCTATTCAAAAAGCTGGCAAGATTTATTCCTTCTAAGTGATAGAAAGGTTTACAGCTCTTTTACCTTTTCTGCCTTCACTATGCAGGTACACACTTATTTCTATCATCCTAATATAGTTAGATCGTTTATTTATTCACCTAAAATATGGAGGACTAACTATTGACTAGACTCAGTTCTAAGCATGTAGGATATATCAGTGAACAAAAGGACAAAGAGGCATGCACATGGAGTTTATTCAAGAATATGTTTAAGATAATAGGCTTGGAGCCCACAGCTCAGTGGTTAGGGTGCTGGCCACATGCACTGGGGCTAGTGGGCTTGAATTTGGCCCGGCCTGTTAAACAATGATGACAAAAACAACAACAAAATAGCTAGGCATTGTGGCCGGCGCCTATAGTCCCAGCTACTTGGGAGGCTGAGGCAAGAGAATCACTTAAATCCAAAAGTTTGAGGTTGCTATGAGCTGGGATGCCACAGCACTCTACCCAGGGAGACAGAGTGAAACTCAGTCTCAAAAAAGAAAGAGATAATAGTCCATGTAAATGCTGTTTACAATGGAACAGCACGGTGGTTTTCTCTCTCTCTCTTTTTTTTTAATTCCTTTTTCTCTGGAGTTAATTGTCTTGCCTGGGCTTGTTTTATGTGTTCTGATCTCTGAATCATCTCCCAAGAACACTCTAGATGTATGAATCTTGTCTCCTTATCCTCACAAACATTACAAACATTCTCTCAATTTTATTTTCTTAAAAAAGTTTCTTCTGGAACCTATGGCCTGCTCTGGTCTGAGATGGGTCTGTATTAATTGTCTTGTAAATCTTCATTCACTTGCAAGGCTGGAGGAAATGCAGGGACTGGCTTCCTCTGTCTGCTTCCTGTTCCTGTGAGCATTATTCCTTTTTTTTTTTTTTTTTTTAAATCATTTTATAGATCTACTTTTAACCTTTCTTGTATTGTATGACTTGTTTTTCTTTCTTGGTTTATTCTCTCATTTTGATGGAGCACATTCTTTGATAGCTTTCTGAGAAAGAATGCACGGGAGAAAAAAAATTGAGATATTTTAACTTAAATGTCTCAAAGTAGAATTTTTTTTTTTTTAGAGATAGAGTCTTCCTCTGGCAGCCATGCTGGAATGCAGTAGCACAGTCATAGCTCACTGTAGTGCCAAACTCCTTGGCTGGAGTGATCCTCCTGCCTCAATCTGCCAAGTAGTTAGGACTACAGGTGTGCACCACACCCTGTTGTGCTGTGTTTCCCAGGCTGGTCTTGAACTCTTGACCTCAGGTGATCCTCCCTCTTCAGCCTCGCAAAGCACTGGGTGAACAGGCCTGAGCTGCAGTGCCCAGTCTCAGTATAAGGGCACAATATAAGGCTTCTATTTTCCACCAGTTGTGAAATCAGTGTTCCCTTGTATTTTTGCCTCCAGTTTCTCTGTTGAGTTTGTGCCCTTTTGACTCATTCCTTTTTTAAAAAAAATTTCTTTTCTTTCGAACAGCTTCTGTGTAGCCAGGCTCAGTGAGAGTGACGAGAGAAGACTCCAGGCATCGCTGGCCGGTGGGTTTTGCCCAGAGGCTTCCATTTGGCGACACAGGAAGCTGGTGAGAGACTTCTGTCCCACGAGGAGGACAGAAGTGGCAGAAAACTGGCAAGTGGTAGGTGCGTTTGTTCGGTTGGAGGCTGCCTGCAGCTGTACCCATAGCAACAGTGAGACTGCAAGCAGGAAAAGCCTTACCTGTGGGCTGCTTTGGTTTTCTTGGACTTGGGCACTCGATTGAACTGCCTTGGGAGATCTGGGGCTGGTGTGTGCAAGATCAGCCAGGAGACCTTGGGTGAGCAATCTAGTGACTGAGTTGCCCTAAGGTGGGGACTGAGACGCTGGGGAAGTGTGGAGATTCAAGATTAACAGGCTTGGCCCTCAGGGGAATGGTGGGAGTCTGAACTTGGCACACTGGACAAGCAGATAGCCACACCAGGAGAGATCTCAGGGATAAGTGCTTTCCTTGGAAAGTTTCTGCTTGGCCAAGGTTCCTAGTTTGGAGTGCCTTTTAAGTGGGCCAAGGAGACTTTTGGGCTCCCAAGCCTGAGGGGTCTGAGAGAGCAGCAGAGGCCTCCAGTCTCTATCTCGTACAGCTATATCAACATTGTGATTAACATCTCATACCTCAGAAGATCACTTGTTGCCTGGACAATATTCAGCAAGATATATATACTGTTTGGTTCTTTGGTTTTTATTTTTTATTTATTTTTTTAAAATTTCAACATTTTTCCTTGACATTTTTCTTTTCTTTCTTTTTTCTTCTCTCCTTTTTTCACTATTCTAGTTTAAATACAATTTTCCATTTTTGCCTTCTTTCACAATTAGAATTTCATTTTTTCTAGTTTCTGCCCCTATTATTTGTCTCCCACCCAATGTTATCCTATAAGAGTTTTTGCTCGTTTGTTTTGGTTTGATTTATAATATTTTTGGCTTTCTTCTCTACCTGGTGGAGGTGGGGTACTGTGTCTAATCTGGCTGGCAAGGAGCTGTTGACCTCAAGGGAATCACCCAACCCAGCACCCCCAGAGGTTGGGGATCTTCAAGGTTGGGTCATAGCACCCTACTACATACCTATATTACTCCTGTTTCTTTCTTTCGGTGCCTTTCTTCTTTTTGTCAATATTTCCTTTTACTCACCCTCTCTTCTTTCTCTTTTTCTTTTCTTTTTAAAATCTTTTTTCCCTTCTTGCTCTTCAATTTTCTCATCTTTCTGATGCCATACCAAAAGAACTCATTAAAACTTTAGGCCAGTGGCACAGTAGCTTAAAGAGCAAGAAGAAGTGAAAGGATAATTAGAGCAAGGAAACAGATACAAGAAAGCACTCATGAAGAAGAATCAGCAGAAAAATCCTGGTAACATGAAAAACCAGTCCAGAGTAACCTCTTCTAGGGATCGTGAGGTAGCTACAGCAGAGGATTCCTCCTATAAAGAAATGTTAGAAATGACAGGAGGGGAATTTAAAAACAGATGATGAAAACAATGAAGGAAATTGCTGAGAAAGTGGAAAACAACCAAAAAGAAATCCCAAAACAGAACCAAATAAGACATAAATGATACAAAGACTATAGAAAAGGATATAGCAGAGCTGAAGGAACTGAAGCACAGTCAGTCAGAGAACTTAAAGATGCAATAGAAAGTATCAACAACAGGTTAGACCATGCAGAAGAAAGAATCTCAGAGGTGGAGGATAAAGCTCTGGAGATAACTCAGATAATTAAAGAGGCAGAAAAGAAGAGAGAGAAAGCAGAACATTCACTGACAGAATTATGGGACCCTATGAAACGTTCAAACATAAGAGTTACAGGTATCCCAGAAGGGGTAGAAGAATGCCCCAGAGCAATGGAAGCCATACTAGAGAATATTATAAATGAAAAATTTCCAAATATCACCAAAGATTCTGACATACTCCGTTCAGAGGGATATCAGTTCCCTGGTCACCTCAACTCAAATAGAGCCTCTCCAAGGCACATTGTGATGAATCTATCTAAAGTCAAGACAAAAGTAAAGATTTTGCAAGCTGCCAGGAGGAAGTGCCAGCTGACCTATAAGGGCAAATTTATCAGGGTGACCGCGGACTTCTCTAATGAAACTTTTCAAGCCACAAGACAATGATCATCTGTGTTTAATCTACTTAAATAGAACAATTTCCAGCCCAGAATTCTATATCCCACTAAGCTAAGATTTAAAATTGATGGAGAAATCAAATCTTTTATTGACATGCAAACATTGAGGAAATTTGCCACAAGACCAGCTTTACAGGAAATATTTCAACCTGTTCTGCACACTGACAATCACAGTGGACCTTCAGCAAAGTAAACACCCAGAAATTAAAGGACAGAAACTAGTCTCCACAATGATGCAAAAGACAAAACTAAGCAATGGACTTTCACAAAATAAGATGAATAGAATGCTACCACACTTATCAGTTATCTCAATAAATGTAAATGGCTTGAATTCCCCACTGAAGAGACATAGATTGGCTGATTGGATTAAAAAAACACATTCCATCTATTTGCTGTCTGCAGGAAACACACTGCACATCAAAAGACAAATTAAAACTCAGAGTTAAGGGTTGGAAGTCATTTTTTCAGGCAAACAGAATTCAGAAGAAAAGAGGGGTTGCAATCTTATTTTCAGATACATGTGGATTTAAAGCAACTAAAGTCAAAAAGGACAATGACAGTCACTTCATATTGGTCAAGGGAAAAATACAACAAGAAGACATTTCAATTCTAAATATTTATGAACCCAATTTAAATGCTCCCAGATTCTTGAAACAGACTTTGTTTAGTCTGAGCAATGTGATATCCTATAACACCATAATAATAGGGGACTTCAATACCTCTCTCTCAGAGCTGGGCAGATCCTCTAGACAGAAATTAAACAAAGATATTAGAGATTTAGAGACCATAGAACAACCATCCTTGATAGACATATATAGGACACTTCATCCCAAAGATAAAGAATATACATTCTTCTCATTATCACATGGAATATTCTCCAAAATTGATCATATCCTAGGACACAAAACAAACCTCAACAGAATCAAAAGAATTGAAATTCTACTTTGCATCTTCTCAGAACACAAGGCACTAAAAGTGGAACTCAACTCCAACAAAAATGCTCAACCTCACACAAAGGCATGGAAGTTAAACAACCTTATGCTGAATGACAGTTGGGTGCAGGAAGAAATAGAAAAGGAAATCATTAACTTCCTTGAATATAACAACAATGAAGACACAAGTTACCAAAACCTATGGGATACAGCAAAAGCAGTCCTGAGAGGAAAGTTCATCACTTTAGAAGCCTATATTAAAAAAACAGAAAGAGAGCGTATCAACAAACTCACAAGCCATCTGATGGAATTGGAAAAAGAACAATCTAAGCCTAAACCCAGCAGAAGAAAAGAAATATCCAAAATTAAATCAGAGATTAATGAAATTGAAAACAAAAGAATCATTCAGAAAATTAATGAAACAAAAAGTTGGTTTTTTTAAAAAACAAATAAAATAGATAAACCTTTGGCCAGACTAACTAGAAATAAAAAAGTAAAATCTCTAGTAACCTCAATCAGAAATGACAAAGGGGAAAATAACAATTGATGCCACAGAGATACAAGAGATTATCTCTGAATCCTACCAGAAACTTTACACCCAGAAATTCAACAACATGAAGGAAATGGATCAATATTTGGAATCACACCCTCTCCCTAGACTTACCCCAGATGAAATAGATCTTCTGAATAGACCAATTTCAAGCACTGAGATCAAAGAAACAATAAAAAATCTTCCAACCAAAAAATGCCCTGGTTCAGATGACTTCATACCAGAATTTTATTAGACTTTCAAAGAAGAGCTTATCCCTGTACCCAGAAATTATTCCAAAAAATGGAGGAGGAAGGAATCTTCCCCCAACATGTTCTATGAAGCAAACATCACCCTGATATCAAAACCAGGAAAAGACCCAACTAAAAAGGAGAATTTCAGACCAATTTCACTAATGAATATAGGTGCAAAAATTCTCAACAAAATCTTAGCCAATAGATTACAGCTTATCATCAAAAAAGTCATACATCATGATCAAGTAGGTTTCATCCCAGGGATGCAAGGCTGATTTAATATA
>CAUYPK010164707.1:0-17743 GCA_963574355.1 Loris lydekkerianus | reverse complement strand
TTGGTTGTTTGTTTTTGTGAGGCCACTTTACTCAACAAAGTGTTAAATACTTGCACTTGAAAAAAAAAAAAAAAAAAAAAAAAAAAAAAAAAAAAAGGCAACAGAGGAGGGGTCAGTCACTGTGGCTCACATCTATAATCTGAACACTTTGGGAGGCAGAGGTAGCAAGACTGCTTAAGACCAAGAGTTTGAGACCAGCCTGGGCAGCATTGTAAGACCCCTCTCTACAAAAAATAAAATAAAACAAATCAGCCAGGTATGGTAGCATGTACCTAGCCCCATTCTACTCAAGAGGCTGAGGCAGGAAGATCACCTGAGCCCAGTATTTTAAGGCTGCAGTGAGCTATACTCATGCCACTGCACTCCAGCCTGGGTGACAGAGTGAGACCTTTTATCAAACAAACAAATAAATAAAATAAAGGCCAGAGAACGGTAACAACTATGTAGGGCAAGAACAGAAGGAAGAAGACCAATTAGGAGTTACTGCATTACATCAAAAGAAAAATAACAGCCAGCACTATAGTAGCAGCAGGCTGCATTCTCCAGGCCTCTGAGCTCTCCCTGAAAGGATCCCCTGCTCTCACTACACAAGTCTCTTCTCATTGTTTAGGTCTCAGCTCAAATATCACTTACTCTGTACTACCAGGGAAATCTAACATAAATAATGTCTGTTCCCATCCTCAGAGAAACCTGAACAACACTCATTGCAATGTGTATTTCCTACTTCTTCAGTAGACCAAAATCTCCATGAAGGCAGGAACCTGGTGTTTTGTTCACAACTATACACCCAATGTCTAGCATAAGAAGATACTCAAATATTAGCCATCTCAAGTAGACCCAGAGACAAAACAGTGACTGACAGGAAAACTCTGTGGTGCGAAGAAATGAGAGATAGTAAGCAACTGACAGGTGAACCCAGTCTTGGTTCTTATTTTCCATTCTGGAGTTCGCACTGCTAGAAAATGAGAAATCAGTTTCTTTTGGTATACCTGGTCTGCAGTATACAGTGCAAGAATTTTATCTTTTTTTTTTTTTTTTTTTTTTGAGACAGAGTCTCACCATGTCCCCCTCAGTAGAGGGCTGGGGCGTCACAGCAACCTCAAACTCTCAGGCTTAAGCCATTCTCTTGCCTCAGCCTCCCAAGTAGTTGGGATTATAGGCGCCCACCACAATGCCCACCTATTTTTTTGTCGTTGTTGCAGTTGTCATTGTTGGTTAGCCGGCCCGGGCCCGTTTTGAACCCGCCAGCCTTGGTGTATGTGGCTGGCACCGGAACCACTGTGCTATGGGTGCCAAGCCATTCACTTTTATTTTAAAAGCTTTAATAACTCAATAGAAAAGGAACGAGAGAAGCAAACAAGGTAAATCTGTATCAAATTCCATTTAAAAAAAAATGTAAGATCTACCCAGCCCAAAAAAAAAATTTCTTCCTATCCATTCTATTAGTATGTAAAGGAGAATTTTAAAACACAAAATGTGCCCTGCTTCATAGAAAAAAAAATTTATGCATGTGTATATCCACAAATACTAGTTTGCCAAAATAAAATAAAAATAGGTTACAAATAGAATTTTAAAACAGTAAAATGAGAACTCTAGTCCTTTTACTCAATGTAAGTTGAAAACAAATTCATGGTCTTAAAGAAATGAGCACACCCAAAAGCCATACCCTGGGCTCCATTATTAGCGTCTGCTGCATCTTCCACACCAGCGTCATCTTCCTCCTCGTTGTCCTCCTCCTCCTCTTCTGCCTGATCATCCTGCGCATCAGGGTTCTCCCCAACCACTGCATTCTCAGCTGGTGGGTTAGCAGGCTGATCAGCAGCAGCGTTATCTGCACCATTTCCTCCTGCTGGAGCCTAAAATGACATAAAACCCCCAAAATTTAGATAACTTTTCTGTTTTGTTCTATTTCCAAGTCACACTGTCCCCGCTAAAATAAAACCAGCAAACCATAACATAATTTAAAACAAACAAACAAAAAAAAAACATATACCTCTCAAAGACATCTTTTCTAAATGTAACTGATTTCTTATCAACTTAGTACATAAGAACATAAACTCACTTTAATTTATGTAAATTGTAATACGAATATATACATATATACATATATATATACACACACACACATACGTTTAACATATATAAACTATAGAATTTAGTCATTAACATTTCACCAAACATTACAGAAAGTGAAAATTACAAATCTGGCTAAGTCCTTGAATACGTCATTCTGTAAATCCTGTTTTTATAATATATTTCTCATTTTTATTGACTGCCTCACAGATAAAAATATGTATTCTTTTTAAATGTATATACATATATAATTGTAACTTAATTCTCTGCATAAGTTAAACACTTGTATAAATGATTTTTAATTTTTGCTTAGTAGTTAAGACTGTGAATATGGACTTCATCAGTTGCCAAAAGCATCCTCCTCAGGCTCTTTCTAAGTTCTGCCACCTACCAAATGCAAAGACATAGCTGCAATTAACTGTTAATAGCTATGTTAAAATACTTGACCCCAAAGGTGGTTAACGAGGAAGCTGCATTAACAGCTTCAGAACACAAGGCATAATGATAAAAGCATTAATACTGGATAATAATGGTGTCAATTTTTATAGTCCATTGTCTATGCATATTCTTCAAAAAAGTTGAACTCTGTAGAGAAAAAGAAATCAGTTTTATCAAAGCACAATTTGACGAAATCAATCTACTCATTGACAAAAGCAGCAGTTCCTAACAAGAAGAATTACATCAGTAGGGCGGTGCCAGAAGCTCAATTGGCAGGGTGCCAGCCACAAGCACCTAGGGTGGAGAGTTCAAACCCAGCCCAGGCCTGCTAAGCAACAATGGCAATCTCAACCAAAAAGTCGCCCGCCATTGTGGTAGGCGCCTGTAGTCCCAGCTACTTGGAAGGCTGAGGCAAGAGAATCGCTTAAGCCCACGAGTTTGAGGTTGCTGTGAGCTGTAATGCCATGGCACCCTACCCAGGGCAACAGCTTCAAGACTGTCTCCAAAAAAAAAAAAAGAAAGAAAGATAGAAAAGAAAAATTATATCAGTAATCATTTTCAGTATTTTATAAGCTATTTTTTCATGATGAAATTTTATAAAAGTATAAACTTTTTTATGCAAGTAGCTAATCTGTGATAATTTCAGCACCATAATTTCTCAGCAAGCAAAATACTAAAAATGACTTACTAGATCCTCCTCTTCTGAATACCTCTTGCACCTTAGATGCCCTTGCTTACACTGTCCCTACATCTAAGCATATCATCACTCATAAAGAAGAAATAAAACTGCACAAGACTATTATCAACAGTGTTCTAATATTTCTACTTCAGGTAATCCTCCAACTCCAGAGGAAAGACATGGCATTTTACTGATGGCACTGAAGATACTGACAAACAAAGAGGTGGGGCAGCCTCCTTAATGTTTATTCAGCATGTCAGAAACATATCCAGAAGTTCCTATCTTAACTTTCAGGCCCCAGTTAAGCAGTTAACCCAAGGAAAAAAAGAATGACAGGAGTATTTTAGCCTATCCCCTAATATGGGTCCCAATCTAGCTAGAAAATTAAGAGGCAAATACACAATTTGATTTTTCACACCTCCACTAATATTCGCTCAAACTTTTCCACTTTCCTCCTTTGTAACAGCAAAAGAATATTTATAGGGAACATGGGATCAAAGGTTTGAATCTCAGAGGGAGACAATAATTTTCATGTACTACCCAAGTAAAATCAACTGTGAAGGTGGGGCAGTTACCTCATTTTGGTGGTGCCCAGCAGCATTGAAGGGTGGAGCAGCATGCTCCAACCAAATTGGTGCTCCCCCATGGACTATCTGCTCTCGCAACCACACCAGGCTGATGAATGCACACAGTGTGCATGTAACCACGAAACAACCCTGCAAACAATCTGCCAACAAATTTTCCCTATTAAAAAAAGAAATGACACATAATTACTCCAAAGAACACTTAAAATCAAGAAACCAAAGGTTAACATATCGTTTTCCACAAAAACCTCAGGAAAAAGCCTCAGAAAGGTAAATCTTAATTTGGGGGGTAAAAATCAATTTCTTCAAAACAGTTACCTGTGATGATAATTCTATCTTATAAGCTCACTAATATATGCATTTATATATCTATATTATGTATGTGTCTATATATGTATTATAGTGGGCATAAAATAACATCAAACCTATATAGAAATAAGCTATCCACAGCCTACCTTTTGAACATGGCCAAGAAAAAGGCAAGTAACAGTAAAGATAAGAACAGCCAAACACTCGACAAAGGAATGGCATTCAATTTACATACTTTAAACAACCCTGTCCAGACCTTACTAAAAATTTATCCAACCCTATTTTTCAGACAACATTAAAAGCTTGATTAGCTGACACCTGAGCCCACATAAATTAATGAATCATCAAATCAGAAAACCAGAGAAGCGCCTCCAGACAGGCCTAATATAAGGCCTGTCAATATAAGAAATGAAGCTTGAGAGATATTCGGTATGCCATTGTTAAGACAAGGAAGTCTATAATACATTTTACAGAAAATTTTCACTTAGAAAACAAATCAAGTTTTGATGCTAACTACAAGTATACAAAAGTATACTACTAGTTTCCCAACAAATCCAGAGGGCAAATTATGATTCTTCTAGTAACCACACATAAAAATATGCATAGTACATGGAATACTGTAATACTGAAGACCCCCTTTTCTTTTTCCTTTCTGAACAGGTTTATCCTTCCCTAGTCCATGCCTACGATTTCAGAATAATTCAGGAATAACTAAAATATCTTGGTAGCCTTTGGATAATCCATTATTTTAATGGAATGACTTTCTTCCTCCATGAAAAACCTAAGGAAGGGTTAATCTGATAAACCTCAGCCTAGTACCTCCAAACTTAAAACTGGAATGGCCCTCAGAAGATATTACATGCAATATAGCTTAAATCATAAGAGGTATCATATCCTAACTACCCATTTACTAAGGAACCCTCTGAGACTGTTACATTTTGACATCCTCTCTACTCCTTCCTTGACATCAGCAATGAAAACAATAGCTGCTTGTTACAGATTTTAAATGATGACAAACTCAGCCAGGTGCAGAGGCTCACACCTGTAACCCCAGCACTCTGGGAGGCCGAGGAGGGGGGTTGGAGGTTGCTTGAGCTTGGGAATTTGAGACCAGCCTGATCAAGGGCAAGACTCCATCTTTACTAAGAAATCGAAAAATAAGCCAGTGTACTGCATGCACCTGTAGTTCCAATTACTAGGGAGACTGAGGTAGGAGGACCACTTGAGCCCAGGAATGAGAGGTTGCAGTGAGCTACAATGATGCCACTGCACTCTACCCAGGGTTACAGAGTGAGACTCTGTCTTAAATAAATAAATAAGTAAATAAATAAATAAATAAATAAAATGACAAACTCTTAGAGTTCTTTTCCCCGAGCCTTCAATCTGGGCAGGTTTTGTAAACTGCCTATAATGCTGCCCAAGCTCCAGGGCCTAGAAGAGGACTTTCAAGCTTCCACTCTTGTCCCTGAGACTACCATGTACAAAAGCCCCCATTATCCTTCTGAAAGATGAGAGGTCATGTAGAGGAGAACCAAGACACCTTAGCTGAAACCATCTTAGACTGTTAAGTCCTTGTAAAACACCTTAATGACCTATACAAGCCTAACAGATGAACAGGTCAGCTAAACCCAGCCCAAATTGCTGACCCCCAGAATTAAAAGCAAATAAAATGGTGATTGTTCAAACCATTAAGTTTTGGGACAGTGTTTTTCATTTTTTATACCAATAGGTACTTGATAAGGTGCACTTTGCTATGATCCCCATTATTGAACTACAGAACTTAGCAACTGCTAAAATATTAAAACTTAAGTAAAATTACACACACACCCCACCAAAAAAAGGATTCTATACTGAATACAAATCATTACTCTGAAAAAAAGTAGTTGAGTTGGGGCAGCACCTGTGGCTCAGTGAGTAGGCACCAGCCCTATAAACTGAGGGTGGCGGGTTCAAACCCAGCTCCAGCCAAACTACAAGAAAAAATAGCCGGGCATTGTGGCAGGTGCCTGTAGTCCCAGCTACTCGGGAGGCTGAAGCAAGAGAATCACCTAAGCCCCAAGAACTGGAGGTTGCTGTGAGCTGTGAAGCCATTGCACTCTACTGAGGGTGACAAAATGCAACTTTGTTTCTTTAAAAAAAAAAAAAAAAAGTAGTTGAGTTACAACTGCTTTCAGAAAAAACCAAGTCAATTTTTCAAATTGTAAAAGGCAGCATTGTTTACAAAACCAAGCCATATCCATATGCACAACTTCTTTTGACTATCCCCATTGGGCCTCCAGCATTTCTCTGGTCTCAATGAAATACTTTTTTTTTTTTTTTTTGAGAACAGAGTCTCACCCAAGTAGCCCTTGGTAGAGTGCCATGGTGTCATAGCTCACAGCAGCCCCAAACTCTTGGACTCAAGTGATCCTCCCACCTCAGCTTACCAAGCAGCTGCAATTACAGGCACCTGCCCAGCTAGTTGTAGAGACAGGGATCTCGCTCTTGCTCAGGCTGTTCTAAAACTCCTAAGCTCAAGTAATTCAGTCTCCTCAGCCTCCCAGAATGCTAGGATCACACGTGTGAGCCACTGTGCCTGGCCTAATGAGTAGGCAATTCAGGAGGCCCATAAGCCAATCAAGTCAGAGAGAAAAGGGGAGCCTGACAAGGTAAGGAAAGCAATAATGAACAATATCAAAATAAGATACAGTAAAAACAGCTACAATGAACAAGTTTTTATCATCTATAGTCTAATAGCCACAAGAAACATTTTAAAAATAAATTTCAATTCAAGTATATGTGTTAAAAACACCAAGTTTAAATGAACTTTCAACACACAAACACAGTACAGTATATGTCTCAAACTGCATGACAGCCTAACAAGTCATCCCACCATTACAAAATAGTCCTTTAAAACAAGTACACTGTAAAAGAAACGCCAATTACATTTATCAGTTACTTCCACTATAGCTACAAATAATAGGAGACATAAGTTATTGTCCTCAGAATAGAAAAAGAATCTTCAAATTGTAACAAAAATGTGAAGAAAAAAACCAAGTCTTATAGTATCTACCTTGTGCAATCTTCACGATCACACGAGTTTAATACTCACGTGGATAACATGTCTAGCGGCAGTGTCAGTAGTGAGCTCACGGAGCCAGTAAACAAGCACTTGTAGATGCGGCCTACCAAAAAAGAGAAAACAATCTAAAGCAAAGATCTCCAAAATTATGGAGAATTTTTTCTAATTTGCAATTCTAGAATTCATTATGTCTACTCATGAAAATAAGGAATCTCGGTTCTGGAGGTAGACATCTTTACAATTAGGAAAAATTTTCAGGAAAGTGTATGTTGCAATGCCACCAATGGCTACCTGACAATTTTTTTAAATCATGGATTTAAAAGTCCTCAAATAGAGAATATCCTTATTCTAAATTCTTAGAATATGTTATCCCCACCACATTCTGAGCATTGAAGAAAAAGATGAAATATGGGTGAATGCACTGCCATCCCCTTATCCTCTTAGTCAGAAAAGGCAGGATGGCTTTTAGACAGGCAGAATTCTAGATAGGATGAGATAACAGGCCATAGATCTGAAAATGGGGCACAAGAGTAAAAAAGCTGAGATTTTTGGGCAGTGCCTGTGGCTCAGTGAGTAGGGTGCTGGCCACACACACCGAAGGTGGCAAGTTCGAGCCCCGTCCGGGCCTGCTAAACACCAATGACAACTGCAACCAAAAAATAGCCAGGCGTTGTGGCTGGCACCTGCAGTCCCAGCTATTATGAAGGCTAAGGAAAGAGAATTGCTTAAGCCTAAAGTTTGAGGTTGCTATGAGCTGTGATGCTATGGCACTCTACTGAGGGCAACATAGTTAGACGGACGGACGGACAGACAGAAGGAAGGAAGGAAGAAAGGGTCTTCCAACTATCTGAGACCATGATATATGTAGTATTTTTTTTAAGGGAGTCCGGGAAGCCCAAAATAATACATATTTTGCAGTCCTTGACAGCAAATATATAAAGTATCATTTAAAGAATAAAATCTGATTTTCTTCTAATTATCGTTTCATTTTGCTATTTCTGTTCTTTCATGAACTTTCATCATTAGCCTCTCTGTATTTTTCTTTCCCACATTCATTCAAGAAACTGATCTATTAAAAAAAAAAAAAAAAATCAATCTTAGTTCAGATGAATGTTTTCTAAATGAGGCTTTCCTAACACAATATTAAAATACAAATAATTAAACATCATTCAAACAATAATGATACAGTATTACTTTATAACATTAAATAGTTACACAATGTTTAAATAACTCCAACCAGAGGCCTGAATACTCACATGCTGTAAGAGGAACAACTCCCAACCATGCAAAGGCCACAAGTGTATAATGAAACCAGTATCTTATTGCAGTACCAATACTTGTAACCAGGCCAGCAAATATGTCTTGAATCGGAAGCCGTGAAGGCATATCTGGGGAATAAACTATAAAAGGAGAGAATTACATACAATTTTACAAAGATTCAAAAATAGCTCAACTTAAAATAGGCATGAATTAAACTTTTAACATTTTTATTTGGCTTAATTTTTTACCTATTAAAAACAATGAATCAAGTAGTACAATAATATCACATTTACCCAAGAAATAATTTATGAGACAAATCACCTGGAAAATATGGAAATTAACTCAAAAAGAGGCCTCTGACCAGGAAAAAAGATTACTTCACATCCTTCACTCATAACCATGAACTTCATACCAAAGTTATTTACACATATTTTAGCATTCAAACAGTATAATTATCTGATTTCCCAAATTATAAAAGACCTAATAAAACAAATAGGACAAAAAGAAGCAGCTGACAACATTATCAAAAAAGAACTCCCCCAAATACAAACATTAGACATAGCACTCAAAAAACATAATCTTCAGCAAAACCATTTCACATGGGAGCAAACAACCCAATGACATTTGTCAGCCACCTTCACAATTTTAGCATAATACTTAAAATTTCAAATGATAAATTCAGAGCTTCCTACCTCTCTGTAAAATGTGCCCAGTTCAACACACTCAGAAAAAGGTTTTACCACATTTTAGAAAGATTTCTTTTTAAAATGGTTACCTTAAAAGCTACTGCTTATTAAAAAGCTACACTTTAAGTAACTGAGAACATATAGGAAAAATAACTTTGTCCAGTGAGGCCTAAACAAGGAATTACGATATACAAGGGGTTTTTTGTTGGTTTGTTTTTTGAGACAGTCTCACTTTGTCGCCCTTGGTAGAGTGCCGTAGCATCATAGCTCACAGCAACCTCAAACTCTTGGGCTTAAGAGATTTTCTTGCCTCAGCCTCCAGCACACTTCACGAAGATACTCAACTATTCAGTCTTACTTTTCTATAAACCATAACAAGCTATAAAGGTTTTATGTATTACAGAAAATTAAAGACCACAAAATAGAATCAACATTTTTGATGATTATAAAACTCAAAAGTAAAAACGTTATAATTTTAATAATTTATACTCATCAAATAAAAACAAACTAAAACTAACACTAATTTACATCATTTATATTAGTAGCTCAAGATGCTTTCCAAAAAAGAACTAAAACACAAAAACCCTTCGTTGGAGAAGGCAATGTACTGGGATCCCAAAATGAAAAATTATGCTTTGAATTTTTAAAACTTTATCAGTACAATCCTCTACTTATCTAAGATGAATGATACTAAGTATAATCAATAAGCATAGGAATTATAATTAAGATTTTAAAGACCTACAAAATATTAGAAGCTTCAGAAATACTGAACTTAAAAACTTAGTCTTATGGGAAAAAAAAATAACAATTCTAACTGAAAAAAAAGTCTGAATTGAACATTATTAGACATTCAATGAAATCACAGCATCACCGTTCATTTTTGTAAGTAGATAATGGTATTATATTTGTTTTTAAAAGAGAATGCTTAATTTTAGAGATACATAGTGAAATATGTACAGGTAAAATTATAAATGGTGGGATTGTTTTAAAAGGAATGGAGAATAAAAAAAAAGAGTTGGAGAATGAGAGCATAAGTAAAATAAGACAGGCCCTGCTTTGTAATTAATAATCTGTACGTGAGACTCATTATATTCACTATACCTTTATATTATGTTTGAACTTGTCTACAATTACAAGTAAAAACAAAAACAAAAACAAAACCCTACAAATTAAATCTCAGGCACACATACATGTGTGGTAAAGAGGACATGTAATTTTTAAAATGTTTTCCTATTCTTCCTGTTACTACCAAAGATAACTTGAAAACACCCATAGTTGCTTTCAAACTCTTAAACATCTTAATGCAACCAGTAATAACAAAGAAAATTCAGTGAGAACTTTTAAAGAACTTACTTGGTGTGAAAGCAAATCTGTGCTTGCATAATTCACAGTATTCTTTTCGACTGTGTTTCAGCCACTGAACTAAGCTGTTAAGTACAAATACACTCATAAGCATAGGATTTACAACAAAGAAACATTAAGGTTTCACTAAAAACTAATGTTCTGCTTCTATTAAAACTTTACCTATCACAAAGCTTTTACAATTTCAATAATTTCAAATTTAGAGTATACGTAACATTTTATAACTGCCATCTAAGAGTACAGAACTGCAACGGCTAAAGATTTTTAAAAATGTTATTTCTACTATTAACAGTTCTATTAATCTAAACTGTAATCTCCTCAAATCAATAAATGAATATGAAAGAAATCTCCAAGCATCAGTTCCAACACTAGGTCTGAATCCTGGTTCTGTCATTAACTGACTGGCTATGTGGCCTAGGACAAGTTAATCTTTCTAAGCTTCAGTTTTCTCACCTGCATAATACTACTACTACACTTCACAGTTTTCTTGTAAAGATTAAATGAGTTAAGATGTATAACGCATTAAGAACAGTTTTTGGCACAAAGTACTTTATAAATGTAAGCTTTTTTGGGGGGTGGGGGGGACACAGAGCCTCAAGCTGTTGCCCTGGGTAGAGTGCCATGGTGTCACAGCTCACAGCAACCTCAAACTCCTGGGCTTAAGCGATTCTCTTGCCTCAGGCTCCCAAGTAGCTGGGACTATAGCCGCTCACCACAATGCCCGGCTATTTCTTGGTTGTAATTGTCATTGTTTGGCAGGCCCAGGCCAGATTCGAGCCCACCAGCTCTGGTGTATGTGGCTGGTGTCTTAGCCGCTTGAGCTACAAAGCCATCCTAAGCTATTTATTAGTATGTCAAGAAAAACTAAAAATCTGTAACATTTTCAATGGACAAAATAAGCTCTACATTATAAAGTATTCAAAACCACCTGAAAAACAGTATATCAAAAAGAATAGGTATGATAATAAAAATTATGGAGAATTTCTTTTCCAAATATTTGAATTTTTACAGTAAGGGTTTTAAAATTAATTACAGATAAAATTCAAAGTATCACTTACCATTCTTGATGTATAAACTTAATACTGCCAGTACATACACAAGGATGATAAAGAGGTTTCTCAGGTGTTCCTTCCGACCGACACACTCTACATATGTCTGTTAACGAAAAATAAAAACTGAATATCTTTTGGGCATAACTTTGATAGCAGACAACCCAAAACTAAAATATTGCACACTAAAGAAAGAATCTATCATATGACAAAATATTAATCAGCAGTATGGAAAACTTAAAATTGTGATTAAGATATCTGAGTAGACAAAGGGTATCAAAACAATGTGTAAAAAAGTATACACATTTTTTAAAAAAGAAAAAACTAGTAAAATTGCAATACTCAAGTCACGTTTGACTTCTGCAGTTACAAGATAATAAATGTTAATTGGCATATGCTGAATATTACAATTTTAATACAGACTTTTCTTTTCTTAAAATGTGTATACATTTTTTTTGGCATCCACTGTACACTTGAAATAAAAAATGTCCTAAATAGGTCGCAAGCAGTCACATGTCGGCTCACATGTGTAATCACTAGCACTCTGAGGTGAAGCTGAAGAATCACTTACTGCCAGGAGTTCAAGACCAGTTCTCTCTATACAACTGTTTAAAAAATTAGCCTGGTATGGTGGCATGCACTTGTGGTCCCAGCTACTTTGGAAACTGAGGCAGGATTGCTTGCGCTCAGCCCAGACATTGGAGGTTGCAGTGAGCTATGATGACACCAATGCACTTTAGCCCAGACTACAAAGTAAGATACCATCTTTAAAAAAGAAAAAAAAAATCCTACATAATTTATTAAAAGGTAGCTGTTCCTCTGAATGTGAGCTCTATAAATAAACCCAAATTGAAAATAACAGAACAGTTGGTTTTATTTAAAACTACATTCTCGGCTCAGAGCTGTGGCTCAAGCAGCTAAGGTGCCAGCCACATACACCTGAGCTGGTGGGTTCTAATCCAGCCCGGGCCCACCAAACAACAATGACGGCTGCAACCAAAAAATAGCTGGGTGTTGTGGCGGGTGCCTGTAGTCCCAGCTACTTGGGAAATGGAGGCAGAAGAATTGCTTGAGCCCAGGAGTTGGAGGTTGCTGTAAGCTGTGATGCCCTGGCACTCTACCCAGGGCAACACCTCGAGGCACCGTCTCAAAAAATAAATAAAAACTACTTTCTCCTGGCTTGGTACCCATAGCTCAGTGATTACAGCATCAGCCACATACACCAGAGCTAGTGGATTGGAGCCCACCCCAGGCCTGCTAAAAAACAACAATGACAACGGCAAGGAAAAAATAGCCAGACGTTGGGATGGAGCCTGTAGTCTCAGCTACCTGGGAGGCTGAGGCAAGAGAATCCCTTGAGCCCAAGAGTTGGAGGTTGCTATGAGCTGTGACACCACAGCACTCTAACGAGGGTGACATAGTGAGAATCTGTCTCAAATTAAAAAAAAAAAAAGGCAGCGCCTGTGGCTCAAAGGAGTAGGGCGCCGGCCCCATATACCAGAGATGGCAGGTTCAAACCTGGCCCCACCAAGAAATGCAAAAAAATATATATATTTTCCTATTACTAACCAAATACTTAACAGAAATATGCAAATCAGGTCACCATTTGGTGTGTTGTTTTTTAGGACAAGGCCTTGCTCTATCACCCAGGCTGTAGTACAGTAAGCCCTAACTCAGCACTCCACAGCATCAAACTCCAGGGCTCAAGCAATCCTCCCCAACAGGACCATCCCCTCAGACCACTGGTATAGACAATGCTGAAATGACTATAACTTATATAGATACTTATGCACATCCCTGATTATTTCTTTAGGCAGTGGTTCTCAACCTTCTTTATGCCGTGGCCTTTTAATACAGTTCCTGTGCTACCCAAAGGTTGAGAAACACTGCTTTAGGGTAATGTCATAGGTGAAATCGCTGGGTCAGACTATAAAAAATGTAAAAGCTTTTGGGCGGTGCCTGTGGCTCAGTGAGTAGGGCACTGGCCCCATATACCAAGGGTGGTGGGTTTGAACCCAGCCCTGGCCAAACTGCAACAAAAAAATAGCTGGGCATTGGCGGGCTCCTGTACCCAGCTAGTCAGGAGGCTGAGGCAAGAAAATCGCCTAAGCCCAAGAGCTGGAGGTTGCTGTGAGCTATGACGCCCTAGTACTCTACCGAGGGTGACAAAATGAGACTCTGTCTCTAAAAAATAAAAAAAGTAAAAAAAGTAAAAGCTTTTAGGCTGGGTGTGGTGGCTCACCCTGTAATGCTAGCACTCTGGGAGGCTGAGGCAGGTGGATTGCTTGAAAAACGAGACCTTGTCTCTACTAAAAGTAGAAAACTGAGGCAAGAGGATCGCTTGAGCCCAACAGTTGGAAGTTGCTGTGAGCTATGACACCAAGCCACTCTACTTAGGGTGACAGCTTAAGACTCTGCCTCAAAAAAAAAAAAAAAAAAAGATTTGACTGTTTCTCTAGCAATGTTAATTGGTCTGCTATGCTTCTCATAGTCAGCTAATGATATTGACACATAATTCAATGAATTTTTGCAATGTTTTTATAAGTTCTACTTGTTACTGGCCACCCTCTCTTCATCAGTGACACTTTCTCTAGCCTCAGAAAACATTTAATCCAGAAAACACTACCATTTTCTTCATGGCATTATCCTATCCTCAAATTTGGATTAACATGTCCCTGAGTTCACTTCCACTCTTGCCAAGTTAAGCAAGAAATTTAATATTTGTTTGTTGCTCTAATTCAAGCTCTGACATTCTCGTGATAGCACATAAAACCACACAACAGTAACGAATGCTACTCAGCAAGACACCACATCGACACTACACTGTGAGACACTGATAAACCAAGGTTATGAAAGTTTACAGAGTTGTTTGTACAGTGCTGCCAGCATAAGTCCCCAGTGGCAAGTATGCAAACTTATTTGTCAGACCTCGTAAATGCAAGAATCAGGTGAAAGGAGACCAAAATGACCTTTTTGATTTAGTTGCTAGTGACTGTGATGTCACATGTGTGAGCTCAGGAATGCATTCCCCATTTTTTTTTTTTTTTTTTTTTTTTTTAAATAGAGACAGCGTCACACTTTATGGCCCTTTGGTAGAGTGCCATGGCATCACACAGCTCATAGCAACTTCCAGCTCTTGGGCTTAAGCAATTCTCTTGCCTCAGCCTCCTGAGTAGCTGGGACTACAGGCGCCCGCCACAACACCCGGCTATTTTTTTGTTGCAGTTTGGCCAGGGCTGGGTTTGAACCCGCCACCTTTGGCATATGGGGCCAGTGCCCTACTCACTGAGTTACAGGCACCGCCCTGCATTCCCCATTAATTAGACAGAGTTACCCCCCCTCTCCCAGGTGTAGTTGGAGAAAATAAAACTTTTCTTGTTTTTTGATATCAAACTTTGGAAAGTCTGACTCCAAAATAAAAGAATCCAGAAGTTTTGGTGTCACACTTTCCTAGTTCTTCTTGCTAACTCCTAGCCAGAAGTAAACCCACTATCTGGGAGTATTCATTTAGTAGAAAATTCCCCTTATGGGAACATTACAAATTGGGAATAAGTACCTACTCCCCCAACATCTCTGAATATGTATACATATATATTTTGGGGGGGAGGGCATCGATTCTCACTCTGTCTCCCTGGGTAGAATGACAAGGCATTATCGTAGCTCACAGCAACCTCAAATCCTTGAGCTTAGGAGATCCTCTTGCCTCAGTCTCCTGAGTAGCTAGGACTATAGATGTGCACCAAGACACCCAGCTAATTTTTCTATTTTTTTTTTTTTTCGAGACAGAGTCTCACTATGTCACCCTTGGTAGAGTGCGTGATGTCACAGCTCACAGCAACCTCCAACTCTTGGGCTTAAGCGATTCTCTTGCCTCAGCCTCCCAAGTAGCTGGGACTACAGGTGCCTACCATAACGTCCAGCTATTTTTGGTTGTAGCTGTCATTGTTGTTCAGCAGGCCAGGGCTGGGTTCAAATCCACCAGCTCTGATGTACCGTATATACTCGAGTATAAGCCGAGTTTTTGTGCCGAAAATTTGTGCCGAAAAACCCGAACTCAGCTTATACTCGGATCATACAGGTTATTTGATTCCGTGCGCTTAGCTTAACAGGTAATCAAGTTAAATCACAAAGGTTAAAATCCTTCAAAACTGGATTCCTCCTCCTCATCGTCTGTATGTCCAAACAGAGCTTCAGCTGTATCTGATGTGAGGGTATCAACATTTAACCTACTGATTCCTCAATTATTGTAATTGTTTTGGGTATATATTTTTATTTTTGAAATTTACCAGTGACTGCTGCATTTTCCACCTCGGCTTATACTCGAGTCACTAAGTTTTCCCAGTTTTTAGGATAAAATTGAGGGGGTCGGCTTATACTCGGGTCGGCTTATACTCGAGTATATGCGGTATGTGGCTGGCGCCCTAGCTGCTAAGCTGCAGGCACCCAGCCCAGTAAAACTGTCTCAAAAAAAAAGAAAAGAATAGAAAAACAAGAAAGAAACAGCATTAATCCTTGAGTTGGGGTAAAAATAGAATCAAAATCCTAAAAATGTTAGAAAGAAAAATAATACAGATCATATTACAGGGAATTTATCATGGTTCCATCTTTATGTACTCTATGTGAGTATAAGCCTAGCAATTATGTGGCAGAAAGTTGAGTTCCCACTTTGTTTTCTTTCTTTTCTTTTTTTTTTTTCTTTCTTTTTTTTTTTTTGAGACAGAGTCTCATTATGTCACCCTATTTTTAGTAGAGACAGGGTCTCACTTTTTTTTTTTTTTTTTTTTTGAGACAGAGCCTCAAGCTGTCACCCTGGGTAGAGTGCTGTGGCATCCCAGCTCACAGCAACCTCCAACTCCTAGGCTCAAGTGATTCTCCTGCCTCTGACTCCCAAGTAGCTGGGATTACAGGTGCCTGCCACAACATCCGGCTATTTTTTGGTTGCAGCCGTCATTGTTGTTTGGTGGGCCCAGGCTGGATTTGAACACCAGCTCAGGTGTATGTGGCTGGCGGCTTAGCCACTTGAGCCACCAGCGCCGAGCCTGGGGGTGGGGGGGTCTCACTTTTTGCTCAAGCTGCTCTCGAACTCTTGAGCTCAAGCAGTCCACCTGCCTCAGCATCCCAGAGTGCTAGGATTACTAGCACTAGGCGTGAGCTACCACACCCAGCTGAGAATAAGAATTCTATGGAATATAATTTGGAAGCATTTTGGTCTAGGCCACAGGAAAAGACACTTTGTCTCTGGGTTGAATCTGGCTATCATCTAGGTTTCTCTGGATAACCTTGATCTAGCCACTCCTATTGTTGCCTCAACAATAATTTCTCTCCCAGTGGGTTATGTGGCTTTTCCGCTCAGAACTAAGCCTTTCAGACAAATGTTTAATTAACTAGCCTTTCAAAGATGGTGATTACAGTTGCAAATACCTTGAAAAATGAGGTGTAAAACTAGCATTTTCCTAAAATAACACCTCTGAGGTTATCCTCTCATCATTTTTTCTCATATGTATCACATTTTCCCTCTTGCTTTCTTTCCCTCTCTACAAATCTGCTTCTTTCTTCTGCTTTTCTTTTTTCCTTTTCCTTCGACTATTCTCTTTGGCTCTATTTCCCCTCCATTTTTATTTTTTTTGAGACAGAGTCTCAAGCTATTGATTTGTGTAGAGCGCTTTGGTGTCACAGCTCACAGCAACCTCAAACTCTTGGGCTCAAATAATTCTCTTGCCTTAACCTCCCAAGTAGCTGGGACTACAGGCACCTGCCACAACGCCCGGCTATTTTTGTTGTTGTTCTTGTTGCAGTTGTTATTATTGTTTAGCTGGCCTGGGCCAGGTTGGAACCCACCAGCCTCAGTGTATGTGGCTGGTACCCTACCCACTGAGGACAGGTGCTGCCATCCCTCTTCATTCTTATAACTTATCAAAATACAGAATTCAGGCACATTTTAAACTATATTTGCAATTATTTGGAAGTAATTATAATAATTACTGTTAAAAGTATTATGTTTCCTGTTTGTACTTCTAAAAATAGATTAATTGAGCCTATTGTACTATTATGTATACATTAAATAGCTTACTATATGTAATTGGTCTCCCAGGGTGCCCACGGCCACTCTTTTTTTCCAAGCAGGAAATATTTATAGTTTCCCACAGTTTCCCCATGTCCAAAGTCCTGTGCAACTGACCATATTCTTTCATTTCAGTAAGACTTAATTTTCTGCCCAGTGAGGTGGCTCATGCCTGTAATCC
>CAUYPK010164706.1:0-11222 GCA_963574355.1 Loris lydekkerianus | reverse complement strand
TACTCAATTTTGATATGAGGACAATTAATGACAATTAAGGTTATGGGGGGGAGGAAAAGCAGAAAGAGGGAAGGAGGGAGGGGGGTGGGGCCTTGGGGTGTGCCACACTTTCTGGGGGCAAGACATGATTGCAAGAGGGACCTTACCTAACTATTGCAATCAATGTAACCTGGCTTATTGTTCCCTCAATGAATCTCCAAAAAAAAAAAAAAAAAAACGTGGAAAAAAAAAAAAAAAACGAATGTTAATCGTTTTTTTAAAAATGTCAAAAAAAAAAAAATGTCTGGGTATAAATGCTCTAAATCAGAGCCTCCTGACTTTTTGACATAGGTGTGGTAAGTGGACTGACTGCCATATTACTGGTCCACGGTGTATTTCCACTGATACTACATTTATCACGCAACACTATTACCTTATTGAGTACTAGCACTTTGAGGAGCTATGCAGTTAGCAGAATTCCCCTTCCCCCAAGTGTCTATAGTCTTTTCATCATCTATCTACATATATCCATTAGGAATATAACTTTAAGAATATAACTTATATTATGGGAAATAAAACGTTAAGAATATAACATATTATGGGAAAAATAAAAAAATGTATGCAATTATTTCTCCCTTTCTCCTACCCCCTGAAACCTTTCCATAAACACCACATTATCCCCTTTCATATGTCTCACTACCCACTGATAAAAAGAATTTTGTAGGACCACTTATTTGTAGGGCCTCACAATCTACTGTGAGGAAAAGGATTTAGCATGAAAGGCTGTGATGAAAAAAAAAATCACAAAGATTTCTGACACATAGGGAGGAGAGAAATAGTAATAACTAGGAAGTAGGTCAGAGGAGGAAGAAGTTAGGGGTTAGCGCATGATGGTCTTTAGAGTCTGATGGGACCAGAGAACAGGGAAGTGCAGAAGGGTTTGGGAGTGGTACTGCTGTGGGGTGTGGATCACATCTCCTTTAATGCTTTGGGGAACTAAAAGCAAAATTTTTCCACTTTTGAAACTTCTGTATAGTTGAATCTCTGGGCCTTAATTTCTCCTCTTCCTCTCTGCCTTAGAAAAATAAGATAAATATATGGAGAAAGATGTGGTGATGTACACAGGGTACACCAGAGAAAATACATGTGTGAATGGACAGAGAAAAGTGGGAAAGGATTTAGGATTAATTAAAGGGCCAGAAGCAAAGGGACAGGATCTCAGAGGTCACCCAGGGAAATGAAAGCATGTTGTGACCCTAAAGGCATCCAAATATGGCACCATCATTACTTTGTCCCCCCTTAACTATTCATTTTTGTCTTTTTAAAGCCATTGGGGTAATTCATATCTAAAACTTTGTAAGTCTAAAACAAAATCCTTGCTTTCTATCGCCAATCTTTTCCTTTCCCTTTTCTTGTTATAACTATGTCAATAGTGACTCACGTTCACTAATCACTCAGGCTCAAATACATGACTCTTTTTCTCACATCCCACATTCAATTTACCACCCCCAAAAGTATATTTTATTTATTTTTATTACCTAAAATTTAACCATTTCTTTTCTTTCTTCTTCTTCTTCTTTTTTTTTTTCCAGGAGACAGAGTCTCACTTTGTCACCCTTGTAGAGTGCTGTGGCATCACACAGCTCACAGCAACCTCCAACTCCTGGGCTTAGGCAACACTCTTGCCTCAACCTCCCAAGTAGCTGGGACTACAGGCCCCCGCCACAACTCTGGGCCGGGTTTGAACCTACCTACCACCCTTGGTATATGGGGCCGACCCCTACTCACTGAGCCACAGACGTCACCCAAATTTAGTCATTTCTTACTACCTGTACGCTATTACTTCTCCCTGGGAGCACTGCTAGTTTCCTACCTGGTCCTATAACTTCTACCCTTGTCCTGACACAATTGTTAGAGGGATTTTTTTTTAAAAATATAATCCAGTTCAGATTCTCTTCTCCTGAAACCCACCTACCCAGGTACTCCTACTTAGTTTTCTGCTGCTTCCTCTGCTCTTCATACACTTCTCCCTCCTGTTCCCTTACACTCCATCCTCACTCATCCTCACTGTTATCTTTGCTGTCAATTACGTCAAGCAAACTTCTCAAAGCTTCTCAGTTGCTACATCCTTTCCTTGGAATAATCTTACTTCATATACATGCATAGCTTTCTCTCTTAATCACCATTGGTGAATTATTAGAATTTGACACATCTGACACATTATTGGTATGTTTACTTTTACCTGTCTCCCACTGTACTGTAAACCTTCTGATACCAAACATTGTGTTTGACTGCTGTGTTCTCAAGACCCAGAATTATGCCTAACCCACTGTGCACCTGTATGTAGGGTAATATTTGTTAAATAAGTTAATAATATCATTATTAAAACAATAACTATGTTGTGCTATTATTTGTTTGCATATTTCAGGAAAAAACTCAAAAATTTGTGAATCTTGAGGGTAGGGTTTGCTTTTGTTTGAGTTATCCAAGAAGTATTTGCCAAGATAACATTAAAAGTACAAGAGATTTATCCAGGGAAGTGTCTGTGAAAGATAAGGACTGAGTCAGAGAAGACATGGACAGCCTTCAGAACAATGCAGACATGACCTTTATAAAGGTGAGGGGAAGGAAACAGTACCAGGTAAAAAGAATCACAGACTTCATTGCAGTTCCCAGAAAGTGTCCACTGGACCAGTTGACACAGGGACACTCCCTAGCCCTTAGGCCAGAGCAGCCATCTAAAGGAAGCCAGTGGCTCCCAGCAGCAGGTCTGTGTTACAAGTTCACTGTACTCGGTAATTGGTAGGAGCAGCCTGTGAGAACCTAGGAGCAAATGTGGTGGTGGATCCAGAATGGCAGCAGCTGGGGTCATCCATCCATCATGCTTTCTTACAGCTGTTCTCAACCTATGGGTCACAACGCCTTTGTAACAATGAAAATACATATTGCAAGTCAGTTATTTACATTACGATTCATAATAGTAGCAAAATTACAGCGATGAAGTAGCAATGAAAATCATTGTATGGTGGGGGTCACCACAACATGAGGGTTGCGGCATTAGGAAGGCTGACAACCAGTGCTAGCAGGAGATCTGAACAGCACATTGTCACAGACTCCACAGGGTCTAAGTATTTATGCCCACAGGTCCCATCACAGAATATGACCAACTCAATGAGCACATGAATAATTCTATTCCCCAGCCTGAAGTGCTGATCACTGTCCTCTGCCTTTTTTAGCTCTGTATCCATTTTTCCAGACCAAGTTCAAGTCCGTTATTCCTTGAAACTTTTCTCAAGATAACCCTGTTAATAATAGCTTTCCTCTTACTAGGAATGTTACCTTTATTTTTTTCGGTTTACAAAAATGAATTTTCTTTAATCTCTAATCCAGAGAACCAGAATCCCTATTTTCCTTTGGCACATGACATTTGTCTTATTTCCAGCCTACACTTTGATTTTTTTGGAAGTTAATTAGTTGGTTCTTACCTTGACACTTTCTCTCCCTGAGGCAGCATCTGGGTGTAAGAAACTGTATGCAGATAGGTCATGTTTCCAATGAAGGAGTTTCTCTGTTGGCTTGGAATTTGGTGACCTGGTGCTGATCTGGGGAGGGAAGACTCTTGGTTTTTAGTCTGGATGGGCTTAAAATATGTTGGTTACTTGCACAGCAGTATTTTCTAGGTGGAACACAGAGGTTTCCTGAGACCATTTGGCTTCTCCTTGGGTTCTTGTAAATGCCACTCAGGTGTGACCTTGTCTCCTTTGGTCTCTGTCAGAATTGCCTGTGGCACTACTAGCATAGGCTTGTGACTTAGCTAATAGTTGATTGGTCTCTCTGAGTGATCTAGGAACTGGGTCCTTTTCTGTGGGCTTGGAGCTCAGGAAACTAGTTGCTATTGATATGATAGGACAGAGTAGTTAACCCTCTCATACTTACTGGTGAGGGGACACTGCAGTTTCTGTGAGACTTCTACCCTTAGAAATATGAATTCAAGGTGAAGGGACAAGATTCCTACACTCAAAGTTTCTTCTAATCTGAAAGAAGGGTCTTCTAGTCCATCACTGTAGTGCATGATCTTGTCTTTCTTTTCCCAGTCATTACTAACTCCCTGCCCTTGCCACCACTACCTTATTATTATTATTATTATTATTAATTATTTTGGTCCTAAGTATTATGAGAGTACATACAATTAGGCCACATTGCTGATGTTTTAAGGCAAAGTCTAGGTTGTATCTATGTTCTTTACACAGGAAATATTCTAGATAACATTTTTCCTGCTGTGTAGGAACCCATCAACTTGCTTTCTCCTACCCACCTTTTGGAATTCATTGACTTTTTGTCTCATGAGCATATTGTTGTTAAGTGAGCATATTGTTGTTAAGTATGTACATAACTATATTACTATTAATTTGTTATCAAAATGACTATTAAATATATGAATGTCTTGATCTTCCATGAAATCATACATTCTCTGAGAGATAATCTACTTATAATACTTCTAAAATTATTAAATGTCTAAAATAATAAATATTCATAGTGGTTGCTTAACAAATGAGCATTGAATCAAATGTGAACAGGGGGGTCCCTCATCAATGAACAGTCTTAAGAAAATGTATGAAATACAGTTACAACTGAAGAATCAGGGCTGTGGAGTACAAGGAGGGTCATTGCTATTTAAGGCAACAATAGTCATGGCAAGAGCCAAGGAACAAGTTTTCTCAGAGAAAAGCGTCCCTATACTTCTCTGAGTACAATTTTCATTTATAGTATAAAAGATTTATTCATAGTAACAAAACTCTTCATGAGCAATATTTTCTTTCTGGAATTGAACTACTTCACCATGTGTTTTAATAAAATCTTTCATAATATTTGATGTGGAGAAAGAAAGGACTAATCATTAATAACATTTAAAAATTATTAATAGACATTTTAATTAACTTACACAATTCATGACAATGTATAAACTGAAGACTGGGCCCATCATTTAAAAGATATTGTCAAGCTAGGAATTAAAATCATTGGAAAATATTTGCATATGTAGATATGTGTTTCAGGTATCCCTAAATCTTTAAAAAAAAATTGAAACAGTTTGGGAACAAGAAAATACGTTATTTGATTCACTATATAACTTAAGGTAATCAAATAATGACCAAATACTTCTTTCCTCTGAATTGTGTGAAGTTACCAACATTATAAGCGTGGAATTTTATTTGCTCAACAGATTATCATAGTGGAAGAAATAAGAGTGAAACAATTTACATTACTGTATGACTGATAGGTAAGAACAAGGCAGTAGGTAAGATATTTTCCACTGAAGAAAAATTTAGAAGTTAATACTTAATGATCCCTCTATAGAGCAAAATTATTATTTAAATATCCTAAGAAAGAGGCCTAAATTTTCCATGCCAATCTACTATGCTTACAAGAGTATCAGCCGGATAATCATTTTCGTAGATGTGCTCCCTACTGTCTCTATTGAACACAAATCTTCACCAGAAGGAATTTTATATATGAACATTTTGTATTGTGACTGCTTAATACGTAGATAGAAGATCCTACATTCTTAGGGATAAAAAAGTGATATGTATTTCCTAATTAAAATAAGCATTGCCATAGTGAATTATTGAGTAAGAAAAGTCTACTCTTTCCAAAAGAAGGCTGTTTTCTCTGGGTGGTGCCTATGGCTCAAGAAATAGGGCTCTGGCCCCATATCCTGGAGGTGGCAGGTTCAAACCTGGCCCTGGCTAAAAAGTGCAAAAAAAAAAAAAAAAAAAAGGAAGGCTATTTTCTCCATTGCAAATCTGGATACCAGTTTGACTACTTATGAAGGAAAGAATTGATACAATCTACCACCACATTAACACTAATAACTATATCAACTTCTATGTCTTTTGAATCTTACTTTTCATCCAAATGTCAGTAAAAAAATTTAGAGATCTGTAATTTATTGAACTCTTGTTAATCTGTTTTTCTGATTTGTAAAAGAGAATCCTCTAGTTACAGTAGTCTTCTCAATCTTTTTCAACATTGCTCAACTGATCAGAATTATACTTTTCTTGGAGAGGCTGATATGATATCATATGTCATCTTTGGCAATTTCTTATCTGTCCTGCCATTCTCCATATAGACTGGTATTCATATGCAAAGATACTCAGTGTTGTAAGATACCCATAATTTAATACTCTCAGTGTGTAAGCAAAACCTATTATATATATATATTTTTTGTATAATTTATCAGCCTTCTTCTTGGTCTTAGTCATGATAGCTATAGAATTAAATTCTTCACTTCTTTAATTATCCTTTCTTATAAAATTCCATGTAGTACCGGTTAGAGAAAATCATGTAACTCACTATCAAACATGAAGTATGACTATTTACAAGCCCTGAAATAAATCTGGGATCTTGGAGACAACTTTTTAAACTATATACTTCCTTTGCCTAAGAACTAAAAAAACTGGTTGAGAATTAAAGTTCACATTTCTACATGAAAGGTCTTTTAAGCATTTCATTTATTTTATATTAGGAGAAATTCAAGTTACTATGATCATTTTTAAACTTTAATGCTAAAGTTCTTAGCTAAAAAGATCTAACTCTTATGCAACTTCTGAAACATTTATTTCCTACGTCTTTAAATTGGTATGATTAAGATTACGCCAATTTATACATTTATTTTTATATCAAAGATGATAAGAGAGTGTTTTATATTACTTTATGTCTTAAACTTTTAATAGATTTTTAAAGAGTTTCCAAGAACTATTCTAAGCCAAATAAACCATCAATATTTTTTTTCATTCTAACAATAATCTGAAGAATTAAATATTCTGACTCCATTTTAGAGATTATGGAACTGAGGTACAGAATGTCCATAGAACTAGTGCGTCATACAGCTCTAAGGAAATCATGCTGACTGCAAAGCCAGCACTCAGAAACATCTACTACTGTTAATATTTTAAGAGCATTAATTTTTGTATTTTTCTACCTAGGAAAATAATATAGTCATTTTAGACTTCAAATCCTGTAATCTTCATGCTCCGTCAATAGTCATTCCTATTGTTTAAAAATAATCATCTCTATGTTTCTATTCTTATTGCCATTGTCATGCTTCAATGTTTGGTCATTTTTCATCTAGATTTTAGTGAAAGCTTACTAATTGTTCCCTCTCTCTGTATTCAATTTGCTCTTTATGCAAATACTAGAAATACTAATCTTTCAGTTTATTATGTAATTCCCTGACTTGCAATACGCACTCTTTTCAAGGTAAAAGTGCACTTCTTTGGAGAGTTGTGCAAGATCTGATTTCATCTTTTCCCTGCCTGCATCTCAGGTCTCAGCCCTTGTGACTTCCCAACTCCTCTCTACTCTTCAGCTACACAAAGAGCACTTCTCAGATTTAACAGTATCCTGTCTCCTTTTGCTGTGCCTTTGCACATACTTCACTCCTTTCTCTTGCTACCTCACATCGACTCATCAACCAGAGCACCCCTGTGTCATGTAGGACATCATTTCATTTTGTAACTGTTTACTGACATCCATCACTCCTTCTGCACTGAGAGCTCTGTAAAATGAAATCTACTCCTTTTGTTAGGTAGCCTAAGGAGGAAGGGGAACAGAAGCTTTGTCTAGGGGAGTTCATTGAGAGGCAGGAGGTACTAGGAGATGTTTTATTGACTAGGGGGAACAAATTGACCAGAGAGGACTCCCATGGAAGAACAGATGTCAAGGGGGTGTCTCTACGGAGTGACCAGATGTTTGGTCTACAATAGAGAGTCTTCAAGAACTAGCCAACCAAAAAGAGACAGAGAAACCACAAAGTGAGATATTATTAAGGCCTTGACAAAGAGACTCGGGGAATGCACAGAGTTGAGGTAACAGTGTCCCTAAATGACCTAAATGTTAGCATAGTAAAAATCACACCCACAAGAACCATGACCGTTTACAAACACCATGGCAACCCCCAGAAATTGCCTTATGAGGGTAGAAAAAGGAAGGGTTCCTGGAATTGGGAAACCTTGGATATTCCAACCCCTTTAAACATAAAATTAGAGAATCAGCATAAAAAGAGAAATCTTGTTAAGCTCAGGACCTCCTCCCGTTGTGAGGACTGACCCACTCCTTCTCTGGAATATAGAATGCTTTTAATAAGCTGTGGCACTTTGACAGCTTGCATCTGCTTCCCCTCCTCATTTACTCCATTGACTCAGTGCCAGTAACCATTCTTTAATACTGGGAACCCAGGACATAAGATCATAGGGACCTGACATCTGATCCCCCAGCACCTAACACTTACCTCTGAAACCCTAGTGGCAAATATTCATAATAGTTATGCATTGCTCATTGTTTAAATTCTTTAGAACACCTAAGCACTCCTTTCAATGGGAAATGTTGGTCCTATTTATGTATACAACCAAGTGGCCTATAGGATACAGGCACATGGATCAATATTAGAAGTGAATAAATCACCTGCATTTTGGTAACCTAGAACTTAAAATCAAGAATTTTTTCCATATACATCATTCTTATTAATTTTACCATAATCCTCATAATTTCAATGTGTCCATTTGCATGTAACCAGCAAATAACCAGCAATATTTTTCAAAGCAGGCAAGGAGGTGAGATAAAATTGATGAAAATCTCCAGCTTATTGTGCTATGAACAGTTTCATAATTGGGTCTTCCAAATACTAGCTTGATATGTGGTTTCCTTAAAATAATCAACAGGGAACACTCTCAATAAAAAATAATGTTGCAGAACTATGCACATTTTTCTATACTTTCAACTAGTTTTTTTTTTAAAAATACAAGGTTTTAAATAATATTCAATAGCATAAAAAACTTAGAGATAAATTTTTTTTAATTTTTTAAAATTTCAAATTACTATGAGGGTACACATGTTTAGGTAACATTGTTTTCGATTCCAGGGTAAAGTTCAAGTTGTAGTTGAGCCTTTCACCCAGGGGTTGTGCTGAATAATGTCACATTGTGCATATTAGGTGAGATCCCACCAATTGCCCTCTCCTCTCTCCAATTGTCCTCCTTCTTCCCCCTCCCCTCTCCCATCATTTAGAGATAAAACAAAACATTTGCAGAACTTTTAAACTGAAAACTACAAAACATTGCAAAAACATTAATGAAGCCATGGACACCTAAAAGATATTGCATTTTCATAGATCAGAAGACTAAATAGTAATAACTGATAATTTTTTTCCAATTGATTTATACATTCAGAGTAAACTCAATCAAGATTATTTGACTTTTGTAAAAACTGACAAGTTTCTGATGTCACAATACATCATAAGCTAGAAGGAAAAAGATCTAGAATACACAAAATCATTTTGAAAAGAACACAGTTGGAGGATTAATATTAATATTACCTAATTTCAAAATCAATTCTAAAAGTGCAGTTGTTCAAGAGAGTGAGGTCTTGGTTCTACACATATAGAACAACAGAACTGAATAAAGATTTTAGGAATAGAGCCACACCAATAAGAACTATTTATTTTCAACATAGGTACCAAAGGAATGCAATTAGGGACAGATACCGAAAGTTCCTCCAATAAATAATTTTGGAAGAATACAGCATTCATTTGGTAGAAAATGAACTAAAAATGTTACCGCATTCCATATCATGAAAGTTAACTTGAAATAATCATAGAATTAAGATATTCCAACTGTAACACTTCTAGTAGAAAATCTTGGAGTTTATCAAAATACTACTGTTTTGAGTTTATCAGAATTAAAACTGTCATGCTTCAAAAGGTTCTCTGAAGAAAATATTTAAAAGTCATGAATCTTTAACTTCAAAACATATGTGTAAAATACCTATTTAAATAAGGGCTTATATCCAGGATATATAAAGAAATCTCCCATTAAATATTAATAGACAAAGCATCCAAAAAAAAGTTTGTGAATGGCACCTTTGCCAAGAAAGTTATGTGAGTGACAAAAACATACATGAAAATATTCTAGAGATTATTAGATATTCAAAACCATAACGATATATCACTAAACAGCTGTCATAAATGTTACACTTTAAAAGACTGATAACCTTAAGTGCTGGTGAGGATGTATTACACTAAGACATCTTTTACACTGCTGAAGAGAATGCTAGACAGAACAGCCATGGTCAATGGATGCATTTTGTGTCCTTAATTAGAAAAGGAATCATTGCAGGTGTAATTATTGAAGTTAAGATAAAGTCATTAGATTAGGACCCAGTACAATACAATTGGCATGTTTATTATAAAAGGAGGAAAATACTGCACAAAGTCATAGAGGGAAGATGATGTGAAGAGGGACAGGTAGAAAACAGCTATCTAGAAGTCTAGGAGAGAGGCCTTGTAAGTTCCTCCTTCACAACCATCACAAAGAACCTTCCCTGACAACACCTTAATGTCAAGCTTACAACTTCTGGATTTGTAAGACAATATATTTTCTGCTTGTCAAGAAGCCCAATTTATGGTACTTTGTTACAGCATCTCTAACAAATGGAACACAGCTTGGTGCTTTCTTTTAAAATTAAATATAGGATTACACACACCAAAAAACCCCCCAATCATAGATGTCCCCAAGATAACTGACAACACGCATTCACTAACTGGCCTATGCAGCAATGTCAATAAAAGCTTTATTTATGACAGCCCCAAACTGGAAACAACCAGTTCATCAGCTGGTTAATACAGAGGCTGTTGGTAGTCCACCCACACAGTGGGAAACTACTCGGCAGTAAAATGGGGGACCGTACCAACATGTGCAAAAAATCATAGATGATGCCCATATTATGCTAAATGAAAGAAGACAGATACAAAAGGCTGTGTCCCGTATGATTCAATTTAATTATCTTGGAAAGGCAAATCATGGGGACAGAAAAAAAATAAATTTTAGCTGCTTATGGACAGGGAAAAGAATTACTATTTGAACAAAGAAAAATTTTGAGGTCAGACATATTCTGTGTCTTATTTGTGATGGTTGTTACACAACTGTATGTGATGTACAAAGTTACAATAAATAGTACATATAAAATGGTCAATTTTTTTTTCTTATTTATTGTTAAATCATAGCTGTGTACATTAGTGCAATCGCCTGTACCCATTCTAAGATGCACCTTAGATGTGGCCCCACCCATTACACTCCCTCCACCAAAACCTCCTCCCTCCCTTCCCCTTCCTTGGCCCTTTCCCCATAGTCTTGTGCTATAGTTGGGTTATAGCCTTCATGTGAAAGCTATAATTTAGCTTCATAGTAGGG
>CAUYPK010164703.1:0-15249 GCA_963574355.1 Loris lydekkerianus | reverse complement strand
TATGTCCAATATGTCTTTGTTGATTTTTCTGTCTGGATGATCTGTTCAATGTGGAGAATGAGGTGTTGAAGCCCCCATCTAGTGTATTGGAACCTACGTCTCTCTCTCTCTCTCTCTCGCTCTTTTTTTTTTTGTGTTTTTTTTTTTTGTTGTTTCATATTTTGTTTGTTTTGTGTTTTATTTTTTTATGTTTGTTTTTTCTTTTTTTTAAAAAAAAAAAAAAAAAAAAAAAAAAAAAAAGAGAGAGAGAGAGAGAGAGAGGTAGGTTCCAATACAATAGATGGGGGCTTCAACACCTCATTCTCCACATTGAACAGATCATCCAGACAGAAAAATCAACAAAGAAATATTGGACATAAACTGCACTGTAGACCGAATGGACCTGATAGACATTTATGGAAGATTTAATTCAACAACTGCTGAATATACATTCTTCTCATCAGCATATGAAACATTCTCCAGGACAGATCATATGTTAGGTCACAAAACAAATCTCAATAAACATAAGAAAAATTAAAACTTCTCAAGTACCCTTCTCAAGCCACAATGGAATAATATTAGCAATCAAGAAAAAGAGGAACTCTAGAAGTTGTAAATACATACAAAAATTAAATAGCATACTCCTGGGCAAACACTGGATCAATGAAGAAATTTAGAAGGAAATCAAAAAATTACTTGAAACAAATTAAAATGGAAACACAACATATCAAAACTTATGGCAAAGAGAAAAAGCAGTACTAAGAGAGAAGTTGATAGCAGTAAACACCTACCTGCCTTATAAAAGCAGAATAGAAAGCCATTCTGTATTGGCATACCTAATGATGTACCTTCAGAAACTATAAAAGCAAAAACAAACCAAACTCAAAATTGATAGAAGTAAAGAAATAGTAAGTATCAAATGCATAAAATCTAAATAAAATAGAGCCTAAAAAGGGATCAACAAAAAATCATTTTTCTGAGAATAAAATTCACAAACCAAATATATAAAATCAGAAACCAAAACAAAGACTTTGCAACTGATGTTATAGAAATACAAGAGATTGTTCTGGTTTGGCGCTCATAGCTCAGTAGTTAGGGCGTGAGCCAAATACACTGAAGCAGGTGGGTTCAAACTGGGCCCAGGCCTGTTAAACAACAATGACAACTGCAACAAAAAAATAGCCAGGTATTGTGGCAGGCACCTATAGTTCCAGCTACTTGGGAGGGTCAGGCCAGAGAATTGCTTAAGCTCAAGAGTTGGAGGTTCTGTGATCTGTGATGCCACGGCACTCTACCAAGGGTCACAAAGTGAAACTCTGTCTCAAAAATAAATTAATTAATTAATTAATACATAAATATAATAAAAGATTGTTAGACACTATACGAACTACAGTATACCAACAAACTAAAAAACCTAGAGGAAATGAATAAATTCCCAGATATATCTAGTCTACCAGTACTTACTGGTTCAATGCCAGGAAAAAACTGAAAACCTGACCAGACCAACAATGTGTAACAAGATTGAATTAGTATCAAAACAGAAAGTTTCCCAGCAAAGAAAAGCCTAAGACCAGATGACTTTACTTCTGAATTCTACCAAACATTTAAAGAAGAACAAACTCCAATTCTTCACAAACTGCTCCAAAATATTAAAGAGAAGATTTTTCCTAACTCCTTCTACAAACCCAGAATTACCCTGACATCCTAACAGGCAAGAACATAGCAACAATAAAAACTATGGGTTTGAGAGAGGATATCTAGGAAAAGTGAGGTCTAAGAGAACGAGGTCTTCAACCCACCTGCCTCCTCTCAAGGAGGCTCCAAGGACACACCTGCAAGGTCCTCCCCGTCATGACTCAGCTGTTAGGAATTCATAGAAACTTAACTTCCTGGGACCTGGAAAGTAATGTTTGCTTCCGCTTGTATAAAAGCCCACAGTTCTATAAAAGTGCAAGCCTGCTTCTCCAGCTTGGTTCAAACTGACCAATGAGAAAGATACCTCTGGGCCAGAACTTTTGATTAGGGATAAAAAGGAAAAGAGTGACCCAGTCGGGGAGTATGGCCATTCTGGACTCTTGTCTGCTGGTGTCACTCCACCAGCTGTAATAAAGCCCTTTCTCTTTTAAACACCATATTTGGGTGTTCTTTCTCTCCATTTGGGCCTTGTCTTCCTACAATAGGTTAATAACCCAAAATACTAGCAAACTGATTCCAGAAATACATCAAAAAGATAATAGAGCATGATCAGGTAGAATTTATCCTGGGCATGCAAGCATGGTTCAACATATGCAAATCAACATATATAATACATCACATCAACAGGATAAACTATGATTTTCAATCAGTGTGCTATGGCGCACTGGTGTGCCATGAGAGTCTCTTAAGTGTGCTATGAAATTTTTTAAAGATTAATTAAATCATTTTCAAAAGAAGTTCAAAGCACAATAAGTATTTTTTTATTTTTTTTTTGATCAACATAATTTAAGTGTTTCACAGAACTTTAACTATAGGTTCAAGTGTGCTGTGGGATAAAAAAAAAAGTTTTGAAAAACACTGGAATAAAGAATAAAAACCATATGCATATCTTAATAGATGCAGATAAAGCATTTGATAAAATTTATCACAGGGTCATAATAAAAACTCTCAACAAATTAGGTATAGAAGGCACATATCTCAACACAATAAAGAACATATATGACAAACCCACACCTAATGTCAGATTGAATCAGAAAAAGCAGAAAACATTTCTTCAAGAACTGGACCAAGACAAGGATGCCCATTTTCATTGTTCATTTTCAGTTTGGTATTGGAAGTCCTGGCAGAGCCATTGGCCAAGAGAAAGAAATAAGGGGCATCTAAATTAGTAAAGACAAAGTTAAATTGTCCCTTTTTGTATACTTCATGATCTTACATATAGAAATACTTAATAAATCTACCAAAAACTCTTGTATTTCACAAATGAAATTGAGTAAAGTTGCAGGATACAAAATCAACATACTAAAATTAGTAACATTCCTATATGTCAAAACAAACTAGCTGATAATCCAAGAAAGCAATTCCATTTACAAGAGCTGGAAAAACAAACAAAAAAAATTCAACTAGAAATAAGTTTAACCAAGGAGGTAAAATCATTTTACAATGAAAGCTACAAAATACTAATAAAAGAAACTGAAGAGGACACACACACAAAAAAGGGAAAGACATCCCATGCTCATGGATTGGAAGAATTAAACATTTTAAAAATGACCACACAACCCAAAGCAATCTATGGATTCAATATATTCTTCATCCAAATATCAATGACATTCTTCACAAAAATGGAAAAAAAAAGAATTCCTAAAATTTATGCAGTGCCATAAAAGACACTGAATAGCCAAAGAAATACTGAGCAAAAATAACAGAGCTAGAGGCTACCACATTATATAGCTTCAAAATACCCTACAAAGCTCTGGTAACCAAAACAGCTTGGCATGTGTAGATACAGGAGAACCCCAAATAAGCATAGAGAACCTATGTTCATTGTAGCACTATTCACAAGGTTTGAGAACCCAGAAATAAATCTACATATTTAGAGGCAACTGATTTTAAACAAAGGCATCAAGAACATGCATTATGGAAAATACACCCTTCTTCAATAGATGGTGCTGGGAAAATGGACTACCCATGTGGAGAAAAATGAAATTAGATCATTATCTCTCACTATATACAAAAATAAACTCAAAATGGATTACAGACTTAAATTTAAGACCAAAATCTATAAAACTACTAAAAGACAATATAAAGAACATGCTTCTAGACATTGGTCTTTGCAAAGATTTTATGAGTAAGACTTCAAGGTGCAGGTGATAAAAACAAAAATGGGCAAATGAGACTATCAAACTAAAAAGTTTCTGCACAGCAAAAGAAACAATCAAGAGAGAAAAGAGATCATCTGTGGGATGGGAAAAATATTTGTGAGCTATTCATCTGATAAGAGACTAATGTCCAGAATATCCAAAACACTCAACTTCCCAGCAAAAGATAATAATTTTGTTAAAAATAGGCAGATTATCTGAATAGACATTTCTCAAAAGAAGACATACAAAAAGTCAAGTATGTAAAAATAAATCCTCAACCTTCCTAATCATTAGAGAAATGCAACTCAAAATCACAATGAAATATCTTCTTTCTCCAAGTAGAATGGCTATCATCAGAAAGGCAAAAAATAATAAATGCTGGAGAGAAAAGGGAACACTTACACACTGTTGGTGGGTCTGAACTAGCCTAGCCACTGCAGACAACAGTATAAAGGTTTCTCGAAAAACTAAAAATATTGGCTGGCATTAGATAATGAAATGAAATTAAAAGAAAAACAAAATGGAAACAAAAAATAGAACTACCATATGTTCCAGCAATCCCACTACTGGATGTTTATTTAAAGGAAAGAAGATCTCTTTGGTATATCAAAGAGATACCAACTCCCCATGTTTATTTGTAGCACTATTTGCAATGGTCGAGATATGGAACTAATCTAAGGTCCATCAGCAGATGAATGCATAAAGGAAATGTGGTACATAGACGCCATGGAATACTATTCAGCCATAAAAAATGATGAAATTCTGTCATGTACGGCAACGTGAATGAGCCTGGAAGATACTGTGTTCAGTAAAATATGTCAGGCATGTAAAGATAAAGGTTTCATGTTCTCACTCATATGTCAGATGTCGGGAAAAAATGAACTCATAACATAGAGACTAAGACTGTGATTATCAGAAGCCGGGAAGGACTGGGGAAGGGAAAGATTGGGAGAGGTTGGTTAACAGCTACCAAGGGAGCTGCGAGGAGTAAGTTCTGCCACACTATACGGTGACTACATCTAACAATAATTTATCGCTTATTTTCAAAAAGCTAGAAGAAGCACTTTTGAATGTTCACATACAAAGATGTGATCAATGTTTGAGGTAGGTGATGAATATGGCAATGACTCTGATTGAATCATTCTGCAATGTATGCATGTATCAAAACATCACTCCGTATCCCATAAGGATGTGCAACGACAGATGTCAACTGAAAATAAAAAGGGAAAAAATGTCACCCTTCTTTTCCCCTCTGGTTTAGATCCTACTTCCTCTAGGAAGCTTTACCCTCATTAACTCACTTTGCAACACCTGAGTGGAAACAAAACATCCCAACCAAATGGCTGTCACTTCCTTTTCTACTGGTTCAGAAAAAGCCATCATTTCCTTCTCATCTGGGTCTCTTGTCTCTTCAACTGGACTGTTAATTCCTTGAGGACAGAACACGTGACAAACATCTGTAGGTGATAATCCTGTGTCTATTCCAGAATAGCAGTCTGTAGCTTGCCTATTGTCGCTGGTACCAGGTTAGAAAATCATAAGGAATCTAAGTGCATGCATTTATATGCTTGTGTGCATGTGTGTGTAATCATGCTTGGACATACATTGATCCAATCAAAGAAAGGTGAGTCCTAGATGTTGGACGTGGCACCAGGACAAGGGACATTGTAGATCAGCCCAAAAGAGGTACAGGCCAGGAAGCCTGGCAGAGTAGAGAAGGGAACAAAGCAATAAACATTATCTTGTGTTTTATGAATTTGTAAATCTCACATATGAGACACCTTCTCACATACCTGTTGCCTTTCCTCTTATTTCTAGTTGGGTCGTTGCTGGCAAAAATCCATGTGCTTATAGCTGCACACTCACATTGCCTTGTTTCTTTGGTAACTGCTGCATGGACAAAGGTAAGGACTGGCTAAAATTAGACTCTTGCCCTCCTGGTGCCCTGCGTGAGGTGCCCTGGCATCACTGTGCTGCCAGCTGCCTGTCTTTTTCAATGCTCCACAGCATTGACCTTCTTAGAGAGAGAGCAGGAAAAAGATGTGACCACAAAAGGAATAAAATAATTATATGACCAAGTTAGGGAAAAATCTGGGACAGTTAAATCTCTTTACTGCAGGACTTCTCAGAACCATTAGTATGCAGATAATCTCTCCAAGAAGGGCATATAATTTGTAGAGTTTTCCACATTTAACTGACCCATGGCAATTTTTTTTTAAATGAACTATCTTGCAGAAGTAGCATTCTATGAAACATATTTTGAGGAATGCTGTGTTAATCAAATAAAAACCCACTAAGGTATTGTAAACTTAACAGATTAAGCAATGTTAACAGAATATGGAAGGACAAGAAAGAAGCTTTCCTATGCCATTAAAGTTTTTTTTTTTTTTTTTTTTTTTAACACATTTGCATTGCATGATACAACAGCTGGAAAATCCTGTTGTAGACAAGAAGAAGCTATCCCCAGTGGAATCATTTTATCTGAAAACATCTCTGTTGATTTCTGGCTCCAGTGTTTATCTCTTTAAGAGGACCCACATACTCAGGTCTAATTGAGAATTTGATTGCTAGCCAATTTCGGATGCTGGGGCTCTGCTAGAAACAGTGCTGACGGCTCAGTTCCTAGAACAAAGCCCTCAACGTGTGTTATTATCAGTAACTAAAAAACTGGAGGGTGGAATAGTTTACCATATGCATATCCTGATTGGATTTTTAAAAGAAAAATTGTAATTATTGGGTCCATCTAGCTGCTCACTCTTCCCCATTTAAAAAAAAAAAAATCACTGGCATTTTCCTTATGAATCGGGCATTAAAGATTTATATTGAGAGGAAAACACATAGATTCAGATAACTCAACTTTGAGCATTGACTTTACCCCTAAACACTAACCTGTGACTGGCCAGCTAAACTTAACACCAGATCTTCAGCCCAAACCCTCCAAGGAGGACCCCTCTAAGGAACCCAGAGTCTAACTGCTTTCAAGTGCTGCCCAATGGAGGTGTATTTGGCAGGGTCCGTGCAAGCAGGTGCTTGCAAACCTGGTCCCCTAAAAACCAGCAACAGTGGAAAGAAGTATTCTATTGTGAAATAAATCATGAAGTACAAGATAATCCTTCCTATTAAGTAATGTAACCAAAATTGGTAAATCTTACAGTCTTTGAGCTTGGAATTTCAAGTGAAATTGTACCATCCATTACTATACATGGTTTGTGTTTCCTGTGGACAACTGTGCTCACAGCCATTGAGGTTTAGTCCCTTCTGTGATGTTATTTGAATTTATTTAAAACTATACTTACTATGGAAATTTCTAGATAAAGCTTAGAGTGATTTTCTTATCTGATTAAGGGAAAATATACAAACACCATAGAGTGTGTGGCTGCAAATCTGGCATAATGGCATAAACAAACACCGTTCTGAAAGAACAGAGATAAAGAAAAATGGAAAACAAACTTCAAAATGTGTCACAGGGAATAAATTCCTACCAAGAAATATGCTCTTTTCTAAACTTCATATTTATAACTTGGGAAACACATTTTATTTCAAGTAGAAGTGATATAGCAAAAGCGTTTTACAAGGAAATACATAAATTTCTACACCCCAACTTTTAAAGTTTATGGGAGCAGTTCCAGAAGCCTGGTGTCATGATGAAATCTGGCAAAATAAAGGCTCGAGGAAGTATTAATTGGCCCCTATGGGTCCTCCTTCTGGGGAAAAGAGAAACAGGAAGCTAAGACTAGCGTCTTCTCTGGGCTCATTATATGAGTTCAGATGCTGGGTTTTAGTGGCCAAACTCATTTTTACATCTTTATAAAATGGTTAGTAACTTATCCCTATTATCAAGCAAGGGCATCTGTCTGTGTATATCTGCCTCAGTCTAGCATTGAAGACCCTCCAGAACTCAGTCTCCTTGTATTAACTAACCTCAGCTGTCATCATTCCCTCCTTCCACAATCTCCCACCTTCCCTCTCCGGCTTACTCATAACCTCCAATCACACACCAGCCTACCTCAAACAGCTCTCTTACTGAATATGTTTCAGTACAAGGAAACTCAAGGGGCATTTGTTGTATCACATGACTGACACGTTCCAAGTTGGGTGAGTTTCAGGTATAGCTCCATCCAGAGATCTCTTCAATTATCTTTCTTCAATTGCCTTGACTATACCTTACTCTGTGCCTTGGAATCATTCTAAAGATAGCTCCTCTCACGCAGCAGCTCCAGGGAAAAGGACTCTTTCATCCCACCATCTCAAGTAGAAGACCTCCTCCAAATTAACTGCCAGTACCTTGGGGATGGAAAGACTTCTCCTAGATCATGGGATCCACATCTGGATCTAGAGATAAAGTCAGTTCTCCAGAGCCATGTGAGTCCCCAAACAAATATTAGGGTCTTTGGGGATGTTAACAAGTGCAAATAGCACATACCTGTCACAACGTCATTCTCCCTTTGTACTTTCTCTCCACCCCCTTGTTGATCAATTTTCTACTCATCATCCTTTGAAGCTCAACTCATAATACCTCCTCCTCATGAAGCTTTCCCCAAGCCTCTAGCTCTTTCCTCCATCCACCATTATACTAACTATAATTCATGCTGTGCCACTACAAGATTGGTACTCTATAGACTTAGTTTGTGTTTCTTGTGGATAACATATTTCATTCCCCTATTCTTCTTCTTCTTCTTTTTTTAGACAGGGCCTCACTCTGTTACCCAGGGTAGTGTGCAATGGAGTCATCATAGCTCACTGCAACCTCAAACTCCTGGGCTCAAGCAATCCTCCCACCTTGTCCTCTCAAGTAGCTGGGACTACAGGCATGAGCCACCATGCCTAGCCTCATTCCCCTAAGATTTTATGGCACTCTGAATAAATAAGTCTCCCTTTTTATTTAATATGCCCCTCATAACTCCCAGGAAATACTGGAAACAGGTAAACTCACAAAATTAAGAGTTGATAAATAAAGCCTTCCAAACAGATATGTGAGCTGTCAAGGTCATCTAGGGTCATGTTGCTACATTGCTCAAAATTCTCCATCCTCCCATTGTCTGCAGGGTGAATTCTAAAACCCACAGAATAGGAAACCAGACAAGGTGGTATACTGTAAACTGTAACTGTATTTTTTTCTACTACTTTTTCATGTTCTCATCATCACCTACCCTCACTCTCATGAAGGCAGCTGAGACATTTCCTGGTTACTTGTGTCAAAAAAGGGAGGGGTCACTACCAAGAAATCAGAGGCAGGAAAGGCAGTGTGCCTTGCTTTGTTTCCCAAAGGCATGATTCTTAGAAAATTTCAGATAGTACCAAGGACATTGAAAAGTGTTTGGGGAAAACATCATAAAAGAGAGCCACGCCTTGCTTACCATCTCCAACAGTAGAAGATTTTTCTGGGTTGAAGACAAAGCTTAGACAAGAGGCAGAGATGAATGGGGGTCTAGAGGGAGACAGGATAAATACCCCATCTCTAAAAATAGACGGGCATTGTGGTGGGTGCCTGTAGTCCCAGCTACTCTGGAGGGTGAAGCAAGAGAATCACTTAAGCCCAAGAGTTAGAGGTTGCTGTGAGCTGTGACAGCACAGCACTCTACTGAGGGTGATATAGTGAGACTCTGTCTCAAAAAAACGGAAATGGAATCAACCCAAGTGCCCAACCACCCATGAATGCATTAATAAACTGTGGCATATGTATACTATGGAATGCTATTCATCCATAAAAAGATGGAGACTTTACATCTTTTGTATTAATCTGGATGGAATTCAAACACATTCTCCTTAGTAAAGTATCACAAAAATGGAAAAGCAAGTATCCAGTGTATTCAATGCTAAGATGAAGCCAATAGATGAACTAATTCACCCCTACATGAGAGAAAAACTCAATTCAAGTTGCTGGGGACAGAGGGGGATTGGTGAGCTCCCACTTAGTGGGCACAATGTAAGGGTATATGTCACACCTCCTGGGTACAGGACACAACTACAACAGGGACTCTACCTAAAAAATGCAAACATTGTACCCTAATCATCTGTACTCTGATATTAATCTAAGATTTAAAGAAAAAAAGGCACAGGAGCAAGGGATTTGGAGCTCGTCATCCTACACAGTGAATCTTAGGAGCTTCAATGAGCCACAGGCCTGTAGGAAATTCTCAGAGATCACTGACTTCCACCTTCCAGGTGTCAAGATCTGGTCTCAGCAGCCATCAGGGGGAAAAGCAGGAGCAGTTCAACAGTCCAACACCCTGGAACAAAGAAAGTGCTTGAGCAAATCTAGCCCCCAGGTACCTTTGAAAATAAAACTAACAAGGGGTGGTTTCTCTAAGAGGTCTTAGACGTCAGAAAGAGAAAAGAAGGTATTTAACTTGGACCCCAAGCCTCAATACTTCTTCTCTGTCTCCTTAGTAATGAGCTACAGTTTTACTTTGAAAATCCAAACTGTACCACAGCCAGACAGAGCTGACTGCAGAGCAACCGGTCCGAGGCTGTTCTGACAGCCAGGGAGATTCACACGCACCATATGTAGTTTATCCACTTCTCAGAATGTATATTTAAAGACAAACTCATTTGGTTTTTCTTCTATGTTTCAAAAGATCCCCCAGTACGTGTTCCCGATTGAAGGTCATCATAATTGCATGTGTAGTTCTCCGACTTCCATTTAATAGAATTCGGGGAAAATTTTAGGGTGTTTTTTTGTTTGTTTGTTTCAAGAGCAAGTTTTCTCTAGTATGATTAAAATAATCACATCAGCTGAGCTTCCAAAGTAAATTAAAAGCTCTTTGGAAGGTGCGGGTCTTCCTCCTGGTCACTGAAGCAGAATTTAATATAGGAAACCTAGAGAAAGGAAATTCAATGATGGGGCGGAGCAGGGCATGTGGAGATGACCAGGGAAGTTGCATGCTTTTCTCTATTATCAGAGCCAACTCTCACAAAAAATGTTCTAAGGAAACTGAGGCTCAGCTTGAAGTCATTCACGGTGGGACACATGGCCAACAGGTGGAGGGGCTGAATTTAAACCCTGGTTTCTCTGCCTCTCTTCCCTGCCACAGCCTTTCTCCATAGAGCCAGTTTGGGGGGTTGATAGAAAGATCTGTGAGTGAAGATGCAATTCACAAACCATCCTACCGGGTGCCTAATAAAATGCAAATCTAGGCATGGGGAGAAGAGAAGTTCGCTGTCCTCCTCTTTACAAATAAAGCGTTATGGTGCCACTTGCAGGGATCAGGAGCACCATGCTGGGGCTGCATCTGCTCCTTCCGACAGCTCCCCAAAGATCTCGGCTTCTTCTTTTTTGCAAGCCAGCAAGCTGTTCTTGGAAAGCACAAAGAGAAAGAGGCCTGCTGCAGGAAAAGAAAACGTTTCTCTAACAAGTGAGAAGAGACTCAAAATCCTCTACAAAAAAGAAAGTTAAACTGTATGATAGCGAAACTTAAGCTCATGTTCTCAATAAAGAAAGGCCTTTTCAGTTGGGGGGAAGGCTTGCAAGCTCATTTCAAGATGGGGGCCAGTGTGCAGGTGAATGAAGGACCAATGTGCAGGTGGCAGAGGACTGGGGAACGCTGGGAGTCACTGCTCAGATACAGCCAGTTTGGTGCCCTGAGAAAACATCGTTCCAGCACAGGTGGATATTCCAGTTTTTAAAGAGATACTAGAATTCTAGATTTTATGTGAAATCCCAATTTTCACAATTATTATTATTATTATTATTATGTTTTTGCCAACCAAACTAAATAGAGTTCTTGGGGTACCCCTCTTAACTTCCAGGTTGGAAGAACGCTGGGACCACCTCAAGCATCTGAGCTTAGTTTGCAAAGGGAGAAGAAACAGAAGAGCCCAAAGGATGGCCAGGGAGACCCCTGAGTGGTGGACTTCTAATTGTGCATTTCTGGGCTGTGAGATCCTTGAGCACAGGGTGGAGCTCATGGCAAAGCTCACTCACACTCATTGGAAGTTCACTTTGTAGGGAAGCGCCTGTGGCTCAAGGAGTAGGGTACCCGCCCTATATACTGGAGATGTTAGGTTCAAACCCAGCCCTGGCCAAAAAAATAAAATAAATAAAATAAAATAAACTGCAAAGGAAGTTCACCTTGCGCCTGGCCCTGGTCTAAGCTCTTCAAAATGATCATCACATCCCAACCTAAAACCACGCTATAGAGTGGGTATAGAATCATCACCAATTGGCAGATGGGGAAACCAAGAGCAGAAAAACAGGCAGTAAGTCATGAAGAAAAGGGCTGTGTACACCTTCCAGTGGAGTAAAACTGAAATACGCCCGGGATCTAAAAATGTCATTTCATAAACAATAAATAAACACTGTTCAGAGACCTGTCCAGGAGGGAGGGAGAAGGATCCACTATTTTTAAATTCTTGCACAAAAAATCTTTCATCTATCCTGTTCCTAATTTCAATGTTTAGACAATGTTAACCATTTCCCTGAATAAGGTCAAAGCTAAATTTAATTATGATTATTTACCTGTCTTTGGTTTATAGCCTTTTTACTCTGTGGCCAAAAGCAGAGAAAAATGTTAAACTGTGACATAATTAACCAAATAATAGAATATTTAGTCACTCCTTTAAGCAAAACAGATTCAAATCTTTGCAGAGTTAAATAGTTACATTTATTTCCTGGGTTCAGCACATTTACCCAAACTTGACTATAGGCTTTTTGAAAAACAGGTAGGAGTGGCTCAGCATCTGTAGCTCAGTGGCTCCAGTGCTGGCCACCCAGCTCGTGGGTTCGAACCCAGCCAGGGCCAGTTAAACAACAGTGACAACTACAAACAAATAGCTGGGGGAGGCGAAACATGATGGTGGACAGGACGGACGTGTAGCCCACTTCTCCCAAGTCATCAGGTGAGAGGAAGGGGGGTCTGGACCTTTTCCTCGTGTGGATTATGGGTGTGGAAAGACAGCTGGAGACACACAGCGAATTGGCGGATTGCTGTATATGAGGTGTAATTTAAAACCATGGCTCTGTTGTAGAGATTTTTCCTGCTTGGCCATGCTGGCCAGCAGGCCCCTCCCTCACGGAGGACAGCAGCTTGCAATTCCTGGCAAAACCCAACTGACGAAAATTTATTCCTGAGCAGAGTTTGGCACCTGAAAGGGGAGCTACTCAGAATCACAAGGTACTAAGCAACCTAATGGAATAATGAAAGGAAGCGATCCCGCCTGGGAAACAGACATTTTGAATTGTCTGAAATGGTGGGCACCTTCCCCCAGAACAACAGGAGTGATTAAATAGACCAGACCATTCCTGATGGGGAATATCGGTGTGGGCTGGCAGTTTAGGCTGTGCGGTGAACTGGCAGGTGGCTGGACTCAAAACTCCAGAGCCACAAAAACTGAGTATAAAGTTTCTGCGTGCAGCAGCTGCAGTGGCAGTGAGACCCAGTAGCACCCGCAGGACCTGGCAGCAGCCTCAGGAGCAGCAGCAGCCTCTGGAGCTGGGGATAGCTGCGGTAGCACCACCAGCGGGACCGGAGGCAGCCAGCACCCTCTCCCACAGCCTATTGCAGTTGCTAGTTTGCAGGAGAATGCAGGAGCAGAGTGGAAAGATTTGTGAAGTGTGGACCCCTGCAGTGAGTTGGGAGGTCAGATAGGAGTGCTATCTGGAACAGAGCAGCTGAAGTTGCACAACCATTAGGTAAAAAAACTTTTACAGAAACTCCAAAATGGCAATGGGCCAGCAAGGGTGGTTACCATGGTAACAGTATAAACAGTGAATCAGGTATAAGCCTGGGAACCACTCACAGCGCCACCTGGTGTCCGGAAAGTATATTGCATTATAAATATATTCCTACAAAAGTTGATCCCTACATCATATATATATAGATGTATATTTCTACATATATAAAAGAATAATATTTTTGTTGGTGGTGCCTTTTTTTCTCATCATTTATTGGAGGAACTATTGTCAATTTTTATTATTTTTTATATTTATTTTATTTTATTTTCTCTATTTTAAATTTTTTCTTTCTTCATTTTTTTTTCTCCCTTCTGTCTACCTCTTCTTCCCTTCCTAGGTTTTCTGAGAGTGCTAACATCAGTTTTTTTAGAGGGTTTTTTGTTTGTTTGTTCATTTTGTTTGTATGTTTTTTAGCCTTTTTTTCTCAATTATTTTATTATTGTCATTATTTTTATTATAGTTTTTTTGTTGTTGTAGTCATCTGTATGTCTATGTGTTTCTCATTGTTCATGCATCTGTGGGCTTGTGTGTCTGGTAGCCTTTTTATCTGCTTATTTGCTCATTTGGTCTCAATGAGTTTGGTGTTTCGACCTATAATTCAGAGCTCCCAGGATTTCCCTCCACTCTCACTCTGAGGTCTGGAGGCCTGTCCCCCAGGAGTCCAGATTCTTGGGTGATTTCTCAAGAGGTGTGGACAGGGCATGGACTGCAGCTGGTCAGTGCTGATTCTGCGGCACAGGAGTGAGGAGACTACAGTCAGCTGAGAGGGAACCACAACAGAGTGCCAGTGCCCTGAGGCTCATAGCAGCAGCCATTTTTGGCAACAATACAGCCCACACCTGGATATTTCGAAGCTACAACCCCTATCTCCCTGGGCAACCAGAAAAGACTGGGCATTTTCTCAGAAGGCAACTACCACGGAACAGATCTGGGACTGAAAAACAGGCCTCGCGAGTAAGAGTCTGCGTGTGGTGGTACCGGCCAGGGTGGAGCGCGGGGACTATAAAACGCATGCGCAGAGCCAGGAAATTCCCAAGGCAGGGCTGACACAGAAGACCGCTTTACTGAGCCTAAGATGCACCCAGCCCTTAGGGGATCATCAGCCTACAGACAGGAGAAGGCAAGAGGCTAGAGCTGACCATGCTATGAATACAAACCTGCAGGAGTAAAGACAGGGCCTAAGGCACAGGTTCTTGGAACTCAAAACAGCTTCTATTTTACAGAGGACTTTAGCAGGGACAGAAACAAATTCCCACAAAGTTGTTCTGTTCTGTCAGTAACATCAATCAGGTGTAGGGCTGGAACTCAGTGAACACACCCCAGCCTCCATCAAGCGCCCAACGTCAGGCCTCATCACCCTCTGCTGGCTCGAGGCAGAGAGCAGTGGCCTGACTGAGCAGATACAGATGTCCTTGTGATTCAGGCAGGTGCAAAGCCCTGGAGTATCTGCTCACAGGAGGCAACTGAGTCACAGCCCTGTGAGGCTATCAGTGACCAGGTGTGACAAAGGTGCAAGGTGGGGAAGGAGGCATCAACCTTCCCAGACTACACTATTTGCTGGGTGAGTCCTCCAGACTTCACGGAACACCAGAGTCATATTTGAGTTGTCACTAGACCCCTGCGATCCAGTTCCCAGAGACCTTTAAAACTCTCACAACTGAGACAGGTGCTGACTGAGACAATTGATTTAGAACATTTGAACTGAGCCAATCTCCTGAGGACTATTCAAGTGGTGCCCTGGATGTGTGGTTGTAGGAAGGT